>CM066730.1:114707522-114722522 GCA_033961575.1 Aselliscus stoliczkanus | reverse complement strand
GTGATGTGAATCATTCATAAAGTGAGGCTTGTGTCTAAGCATTTAGTCTCTGTCAGATGCATTCCAGAGGGAGGGCTTAGAGGCTTGGGAATTCTTTCCTTTTTTTTTGGTTTAGGATTCCTCATTGGTGTCACCGTCATCTTTGTTTCAGGTTATTTGGAAATAGCGGTGCTTGCAGCGCTTGTGGACAGTCGATTCCTGCGAGCGAACTCGTCATGAGGGCCCAAGGCAATGTGTATCATCTTAAGGTAGCATTTGTTCCTCCTCTTCTTTTTAGAAGAATTGTACCCTACCGTTCCTATGCGGAGAACAGGCGTTTCTCCTTAGTATGAACTCTGTTTTCTCAAGCCTCAGACATTAGAGGAATCCATGGACTGCAGCGTGGTAGGGGTGATTACCCACCTACCTGAAACACACTTCCCCCATACCACACAAGCACACACATTTATCTGCTTCCCTCTTCGTACGGGCTCAATTTGTTGTGTCTGGGTTTAGAAATTTCCGGAATCATGTCAAAGGAAAAAAAAAACCACTTAACTGGCTCTGTACTTGGCACATACCTGCTTAAAAACAGTTTATAAACTTGTGATCAAAAAAAGACTTCATTTGTACTTGTTTTCAGTGGGTTTGCTTTTTCCCTTTCAGTGTTTTACATGCTCTACCTGCCGGAATCGCCTGGTCCCGGGAGATCGGTTTCACTACATCAATGGCAGTTTATTTTGTGAACATGATAGACCTACAGCGCTCATCAATGGCCATTTGAATTCACTTCAGAGCAATCCACTACTGCCAGACCAGAAGGTAAAGACCCCACAGTTACTAATAAGCTTTATTAGAGCAAGGTGGGAGGCTCAATCTCTTTGAACCTAGCAAGGGAGTTTCCCTAGGTGCCGGTATTTTTGCATGCCCTTTTTATAGAAATAAGAGAGTTGATTAAATTGTGGATCTTTTCTAGTTAAAAAAAAAATTCCTGACTTTGTCATAGGCGTAGCTTCAACAGTGTTGAACATAAGATTGTCACATGCAAAGTCAAAGCACAAAACGTATATAAAACCAGTTGTTCATCCCATTGGACAATTTTGAAATCAGAAGCACAATGTCTGTGAATAGGTTATATTGTGAGAGGAAAATTAGAACATTTAAGGTAGGAAAGGAAATAAACGTCTTTGTCATGAAAGAATGATTTCTGTATGAGTAATAGCAGTCCAGACACCTGCCTTCCATGCCCAATTTGTAGTGCTTTTATTTTTAGAAAAGCAGTTTTACAAAATATTCTGTAATTCCAGAGGAGAGCATTTTTGTTGATTGGTAGTCCCATAAAATTTGAATAAGTTACGACTTTTAAAATGAAGAGGTAGCTCTTTCTAATCACTTTGGCCTACTAATAATATCTCCATTAAAGATTATGTATCTTGATTCTTCATCCACAACTGGAAAGTTTTTAGACCAGGCTTAGAAATGAGGAAATTATACAAGCGTAGAAGTCGTGTACTATTAGAAGGCACTTGAGAGGGAAAATTGGTGATCAACAGTTGTCCAGCACCCCCAGTACTGGATAGTTTTAGATCTATTTTAATCTCTTTAATAAGTCCTATAGCTATGCAAGTGAGTGCATTTTGATAACTGCTGTGCCTAATTTGTAACAATTACTGTCAACCTTCAGTTAAGAGACTGTTCATTCCACACTGGCCCAGAAAAGAGTGAAATGCATGACTCGTGTGCATAATTTTATTCACATCATATTTCATACTGATTATGTATTGATGACATTGATTCATTTACTCTTTACAGCGCCACTTGCATGGATATTAAATCTTATTGACCACAGATGAATTTTAATTTCAGATTGGTGATAGATTTTTCCATCAGCTCTGATAGTATGTTTGACTTTTTCATCATTAACCCAGGCAATCACACAGCACTGAGTTATTGCATTGAAACAAAAAGTGCACACTTCACTTGGTAATTCTTTATGGATTTACAATAGGAACTTCATTAATGTCTGTTGTAAGGATCACAAAAAAACAAAACAAAACAAAAAAAACAACATTTATCTGCAAATAGGAATTTAGCAAGCTTCAAAAGTTTCCCGAAAAAATATTAGGCTCCTTTGTCTTCTGTAATTCATTTTCTTAATGCTGTGTGTAGGGGAAATGGCTAATATTTGAAAATTTTTAACCATTTAAAATTACACTGTCATATTTTAATGCACATATTTATCGTTTTCCCTTACTCAAGTTTATGGGATAATTTTAAATGTGTTTTCCATTTCTTTATTAAGTAAATGTTAATTACATCACAGTATGTGCACTTTAATTTACTTATACAGGAAGCTACATAAAATACCATTTTAAGAATAGAAGTATAATTTTTTATTGCAAATTAACCAGTCACCATTGATTTCAAGCTGCTTTAAGGAATGCCAATACATATAAATATGTACAGATTTTTATGGTTTGAATTGTAATGAGGTAAATCTGCAGGGCAGAGTTGAGAACAATGAATGGGTAACATAAATATTTTGAGATACCCATTTCAATTTAGAGGCAAAGCCATTTGTAGCTATACTTGAGTTAGAAATAAAATGGTTGATTTTTTCCCCCACCCCACCATTGTAACAGCTTAGTGTCCTCACCCCTCCCCCAAATTCTATCTTAAGTTTGTTGCTAGTTTTATACCATTTCTTCCCCTGACTTAGCAAGGTATAAAAAATGATTGTTGCAGCTTACCAACATACATGGTGAGACTTGAAGGATGTGGAGACAAGGTGGAAAATTTAGCTAAAGTGAAGCATTGAATGTGGGCAGTAGCAATGTTAGCTAGGGACTTGGTGCAAAGGACACAGTAGAAATCTGAGCAGGGTCTCAGTACTGTCTTACTGAGCATAGGATGATGTAAATTTAGAGGTGCTTGGGAGGAAAACTGGATAAACATCTGGTTTACGTGTTTACAAGATTGTGTGTACCATGGCTTTCATATAAGTCTTCTGTTTTCCACACCTTTTTCCCGGTGGGGAAAGTTAGGGTGTTTATTTCGGAACATAAAACATATTAGGCAATGAATGTGAACCTACCAGTATGTATTTTCTTAATGTTGGAAGCCAAAAGAGACAGGGGGCATTCAAAAATTAATAGCTCTTAAAAGGCATAAGGAAATATAGTTTAAGGATGTGTTCTTGTCAGACACTGGTGAGAAGCTGTATTTTGGGGTGATGTTAAGAACATTTCCCTTTTGGTAGAAACGTCTCACATTTTTGCCCTTGGAGAAACGTCTCACATTTTTGCCCTTGGTGTTCAGCTCACCATGAACACAGTCAATTCACAAGGTAGTTTTTGTAAATAAAGGTTTGGAGCAAGCCGAACGGGGTCCAGAGGATATTAATGAGAGGGCAAGGGGGAAGAGGTAATGAAAACACACTTCCTGGTGGAACAGCTTTTAGGACCTGGAGAATGCTTTAAAATTATTTTTCCAAAAGCCTCTGGCGTTTCTTTTTCTGGAGGAGGTGAGATGGGGAGAAATGACAAATAGCTCCATTTTATTATTTCCTTCTCAGTTGTTCTCCATATTTTTGGTAGGGAAAATTGGACATTAATTTTGGTGATTTTCCTTCTATTCGCATGTTTTTAGTACATGATGAATAATAAATATACCCAAGCATCCTCTGGCTTAAAAGTAATGAGTTGATTATTTGTAATCCCTTCTTTAAAGGCCGCTAATTGTATGGAAAGTATAGGACACCCCTCCTCCCCCGCCAAACCCCCATCATCTGGCCCCTTGAAACTTTTACTCCTGTCATTTTTTCTCAGTGTCTGGGATATGTACTTTAGTTCTTGTTATGCATCACTGGCTTTTGTATATTCCGAGAAAAGATTTTAAGCTTTTAAATCATATGGTTTCTTTGCTAAAATCTCAGACCACGAGTGTTCAAGGATGTACAAAGTGTTACAGCCTATATCATTAAAAGGAGGCTTGGCTATCATCTGTATATACAATCAGGAATTGTGGCAAATTTCTTCTCTTTTTTTGTAAATTTTTGCCTGCTCTGGAATTCTTTCACTCACGAGTGATGGTTCCATCTAGAATTATCTGTGCTTTTCAGTAAAATAAGAGATCACACCTCTTTAGTTGGAGGAAAATTTAGCAAGTGTCCTAGTTTACATATCACTTTGCAATCCCCCTGTAGTTACATAATTGGTATTGTGTGTGTGTGTGTGTGTGTGTGTGTGTGTGTGTGTGTGTGTCCATCGTAGAGGACATTTGATGCTCATTTATTAAATATGCTCACTGGCTGCTGCCGCATCTTTGTTCTGGACAGACAAATTACCTTTCTCACACTGAGCTTCCACTCTGGGGAATTAAGCCTCCACCACTTTAATTAGCTTGGAAGTGGGGGGTTGCAGTTCCTAATAGACTTCAGGCTTATAGTAAGTTAAGGAAAGAGTGAAATGAGAACTTTCTGGGAAGCTCAAAATGCCATTTAAAACTGTAAAAACGTAATATATATTATTTCATTTTGGTAATTGCAAACAGATTGTATCTGATGACTGTGTGGGTTATCATTTCTTACTTAGACATTGAACTATATTCTTTAAATTGATCATAAGTGATTAGCACATTGCATATGTTTGATTCATATATTTGGAACATTTATGTAACATTAAGTAACATAGAAGATAAGAAATACTGAGTGAAAAGTAGTATCTGAGTATTTGCGTGTGTGTGTGTATGTGTGTATATACACATATGCATGCAGGTATATATCTATAGGTAGAGAAGGACACAGGTGAATAGATGTCTTGGGCTATCAGAATAATAACTGCCAGTATCTGCTTAGCTTTTATTAAGTGCCAGTCAGTCACTGTTGAAAATATTCCATGTATACTATGTAAGCCTTACAACAGTCATATTGTCCCCACTTTAAAGATGAAACTGAGAGATGAGTAAAGATGAGCAACTTGCCAGAGGTTACCCAGTTGAGCATATTAACCCAAAACTCCTTAGGGTGTCCGTGGAGCTTGGCTCTGAAAGTGCCTTTAAGATTCGACTAGTAGGCAAGATGTTAAATATAATTCATTACTTTCAGGAAGAAACTTGCTTTTACCAGTTAAGCAATTCATTTTACACCAGAAACTTTCTGCAAGTCCATTTATTGTCTCATTTTCTCTGCTAGTAAAACTGCAGAAAATGTTATGCTTTAGTTCTTCACTGCCAGAGTAAGTAGCGTAGAAAGCCTCCATCAAGTCACAGTTGGAAAGTAATCTAATAAAAGAAGATTAGTGAATGTAGAGAAGACAAAAGCAGTCATGTTTGAGTTTAATATCTCTCAAATTTAGCATGTTAGCTAAGATGCCCGTTTTTATTTCTTGCAGGTCTGCTAAAAGGTCAGAGTAATGCAGAATGCGTGCCTTCATCTCAGATTTTGTTCATCACAGGTGGATCCCATGTGTCTTCAGTAGACAAGTCACCTTTGTAGCTAGCACCAGTGCCAGCTCCATGCCATTGCACCTTCTTTAGTCTTGATTGCCCTTCCTGCATTTATTGGTGTATTAAAATGACTGAATATGAACATTAAGGACTCCATGAACCTGGGCTAATGGGAGACTGTAGAGAAAATGAAAAAAGATCCACCGGAGGACATCTTGGGGGGAGGGAGCTTGGGAGGCGGGAAATGACTAATGAAGCTAATTAAAAGAAGCATTCAAATCTGCTTTCTACCCTCATTAACAATTAGCAGGGCACTGGCCAGAGTTTGTACCCTGTGTTTTACCTTAACAACATTCTATTTGCTCTTTGTATATTTAAGTGTTGTAAGGAAATGTGTTTCAATCAAAACTGAACATGAGATAAAGGAAAAAGATGTGGCTTTTGTGATAATTCTATCACAAACACTTTTATTGTATCTCTGTAAAATACAATGTATGTATGCATGTAAGTGTTTTCGTCCTAATGTTGCTATTCCCATTCCCATGGCGAAGAAAAAAAAAAAAAAGAACAGAAAAGGAAAAAAAAAATTGGAAAAAAAAAAATCAGGCTCATAACAGCTACTGTGTAGAAATTTCCCCCTACTTCTAATTTGCTGAATGAAGAAAAAAATCTTTTATTTGTGATATTTTCAGAGACATTTGCTCTAGTATGGTGTATTTAAGTAATAAAAACTTAAAAGAAAAAAATATTTGATGGAGTTTGGGTTTAAACATTGCTTTTTCTCTTCTGTATTTTGGAAAAATTTAGGTTTTTTTTGTTTGATACGAAGCTCACTTTAAATTTTAGGGGTGAGGGAGGTGGTATGTATATTTATTTAGCTCTGGGCCCATAAGGTATTCTTCAGATTACTTAACCATGCCATTTTTGGCAGGAGTACAAAGCAATGTTTCCTAACGGAGTCTTTTTATAAGTTCAGACTATTCTGTTAACGGCACTTCATTACACTTCTCCTATATCACAGTGAATCTTTTGTGTTTATATATAAATATTTGATTCTTCAGCTATTACATTTATTCTTTCTGTATAGGAAAATCTTGGGTATTGATGAAAAGCATGTTAAAGAATGTGGCATAACCATCTTGTTTTCTTACCACTTTTATAGCTTTTGAAGGAAATCATATTTCTAAACCATACCTGTACATATTTTGAAGTTCCATTAGTTCTTAGGACCCAGTGTTCTTTTATAGTCATCTTCAATGGGGGAAGCAGCCATTTCCTGGTGAGCTTTTAGACTTATGTGGTCTGCTGTGTGATTTGTTTATTTTGTTTTGCTCTTACACTCCTCTACTGACTCTGCCTTTCCATATGTTTAGGGAAGGATTTGGAATTCATTTAATAGGAGTCTTGAGGTATTTAGTTGTTAATTCTAGGCAGCAGAGTATCTCCAACAGCGCCTATATTGACTACAGAGGGGCCCTGAGGAAAGCATGTGTAGGCAAAGGGCTCAGTGGGTCCATGGCCGGTGCTGGAAGAGGGAAAAACCAAAGAGGCTGCACTTGCACTGCCAGGCTCCTTGTATGTGAGCAAATCCCAGCTATAACTTCTATCACAGGTCACTAAAACCAAGTGTTTATAGTGCTGTTTTTAATTTTCTTTCTAAAAATGGCATGTTTTGTTTTCTCTTCTTCCAGAAGAGATCCTGATACAGATCCTCTCAATGAATAGAGAGGTTGAGCTTGGCACATCTCAACTAGCAGTCCGCTCCCCTTTTGTGAAGTGTGCTCACTTCCAGCTCTCAGATTCTAGGCTAGGCAGGAGAATCATTTGCTCAAACTGTAAACCTCCTGTAGGAGAATTTAAAGGCTGTGAGTTAAAGTGAATAGTTTGATTAGAGCTTTATAAAAAGAATAGGGAAACAAAATGAACGGAATCACGTAAAATAATAGTATCTGAGTTAGATCCTTGGGGAATGCCGGTTCTTAGATTTATTTTTATTTATTTATTTTTTTTTCCCTTTAAGATACTTTGAAGGAACTTGGACTTCTAGGGATAGAAAAAGGGAAATGTTAATAAGAATGTAAGCATCTTCTATATTATTTTTGGCATAAGCACTCATGTCCCATATAGTGTAGAAATTCCAAAGGAGATAGTTAATAATTTTTAGTAAGTAATATAGCATGGCATTTAGTGATGTGAAGGGCTAAGGTCATTAAAGACTTTAAATGAACTATTATATGGCTGGTTCCTCAAGCACTACTGCGTATTTAATAACGAGCTTCTAAAAGCATTTCTTAAGTTGCAGACCTATAAGATTACAAATGTCACTCATGTTAGTATAATCCACATGCAAGTGATGAAGCCTTCTCTTTGATGTGCTAAATTGGAGAAGGACTAATGGAGCTATGAATATACAATAGAACATATTTAAGTAGTAGTCTTGCTTTAGGTAAAACACTTTCTTGAAACCAGAGGCATTTCAAACAATAAAACCCAGCTCTAATGGGGATGCTCTATGTGGATAGAAAGCCACTAAAAACACTCAGGTTTATTCTGATGTGAGCAGTGATTATGTTCCTCCCCCAACCCCAACATTGCTGAGAGGAAAAAGAAAATCCACTAGCTTGTTCACCTTTCATCATTGCATTTGTGATGTTCATGAGATACACTCCATTCTTTTGAAAAGACTTATTTAATTACCCACGTCATAGAACAAGATGGCCCCCAGTCCCTACAAGCAAGTGCAATTTAAAAAGCAAATGTTACGGAGCTCTGCTGAACTGATTTTAAAAAAATGTTTATGATACATATAAATGTTTCAGTCATGCAAACTGTCACTCTTGCTAATGACACAGTTGTGTGAAAAGACTGTCCTTTGAAAGGGTTTAATGTTTTTTACCTGCCTAGTTAGATTTACACATCCCAAAAGGCAGGAGGGCCTGAAACAAGCCTTTCCAAGTCAAACTGTTTGCCACAAGAAACTGTTTCCAACTCTTCATGATTTATTAGGAAGCAGTTTAACAGGGACTGTCGTGTCTTATAAAATACAAAATGAGAAAACTGTCACACCAAAATGAAGCCTGTGAAATTGTCATCTTTTTAATATTAACTATTTAAATTCTTTTTTGCCTTTATTAACGCTGATATTTGAAACAACTCATCATCTAAAATGAAGCTTTTAAATGGCTTTAAATGTCAATATAGTAAAGATTCTAATGTACACCATTATTTATATAAAGTATTTCTTAGGACCAATAAATTATATCACAGTGAGTCCAAGAGCTATATATCAAGAAACTAGTGAAGACTTTCTTTGTAGCCTAAATAATTGTATTTAAATTGAGAAGGAGTGTTTACGATGATTCCTTCACTCGGAAATTATATCCTGGGTGCTTGTGTTCCTATGACTCAGTTTGAGAGGCCCTTGGAGAAACAGACCATTTACAAATTGATGTGACTTGTTTTTGTTACTGAGACTCACCTATTGTCAGTCCAGCCAAGTCACAGAAATGCTTATTGCAGTTAAATAGCAATTTGTTTCCATGAAACTGCAATTAAAGTATTACTGAGCAGCCATTTTAGATTGGCAATGCTCTGAACGAATGTTAAAACAGCAACTCCCACTTGCAGATGCAGATCTGACTAGCAGCAAAGTGTAACACATTCCACCCATGTTGGGTATCTATAGTTAAGAGGCATTTGTAGCCCTCTGCTCCCATTGTGAACATGCCCAGAGCTATGACAAGTTGGTTGATTTTTAGAAGGTGAACTTGCAACTTACTTCAAGTGAATACTATTTCCAGTTGTACAAGAAGTACTTAATGCTAGTAGATATGTGCATGTTTCCTAGAGGGAATGTTTTCAAGTTCAGATTTATTCTGCTGAGAATGGACTGCAACTCGGAGGCCTCAAGCCAATCATGTACTACAGGTCCTGACATGTTACAGCTGTGTAAACAGGACCATTCTATCTCCTAAATCACAACTAATAAAGCATAGGATGAAAATCAATTGATTCTGTTATAAGTTCTTTGAATGACACTGGAAAGTTTAATGACTGTTGGAATGGACAAGCCTGGGTTGAGTCACCAAAATACCGATTTTAATGGTCTCCCTACCGACAGAAACAGGGTAGGACAGCCTTTCCTGCATATAAGCCCCACCCCCACCAGATCAAAACCTTATGGGGAAAGAAAGGCTCTGAAATGAATTCTTCATAAGGATCGAAAGTTCAGAATTTGTTGAGTGAGAAAGGTGATGTACAAAGGTTTTACTGAAGATGTGGAATATCGATGTAAGATCCTAAGAAGAATGGATTTCGGAGGTGGTGTTCTAAAATGCAATTAGCACTGAATTCTAACCAGCTTGGAAACAAATCAGGAGAACAGGAGGCATCTCACCTTCATTCGGCCTAGACCAGGTTGCCCTATCTTGAATCAAAAGGTTTGTCTGCAACTTTTTCAGAAACAATTTTCATATACAGGGCATCTACTTCTAGGCTTCCTCCTGTGTTTTTTTGAGCTGTAATTTTTTTCTTTTTTTTTAAGTAAGAGGAAAATGTTAAACGAGTTTCTAACTAAATTAATTTTTCATTTTCAGTGAATTGAATGTTTTTAAGGAACTGTAAAGAGAAAATCTGAAGACAAACCAAATTTACAAATGAAGATTAATTAGGAAAACTGAGAAGGAAATTGCCTGCTTGGGCTGCAATTGTATAGCTTTTTCTTTATTTAAATAAGGTTTTGTAGAGATGGGTGTGTCTTAAATTTTGCATATCCCTCTAAGGCCTCTGATTCAATTTCTGTCATCAATCTTGAGACTTATGCTTCCCATAAGCCTTCTATGTCTTAAATACAATGTTTAATATAATAGCTTTATCTTGGAGTTTTATAATGCTTTGTAAATGTGTTTATATGTTAACATTTACAATTAACAAGCTCTTATGAAATGTTATCTCAATCCTCACAACAATCTTATTATTATTCTTTCAGTTTTACAGGTGAGGTCACTAAACTTCAGGGAGGTGACTCAGTAAGCAGGGACAGAATGTGAGTGAGGTGAATGGACACTCTTTCTGGGTGCAAAATGGTAATGGGTTACCAGAAAATCAGTAACTAAGATAATGTTTCAATGCGATATTTTTAAAAATAAAATTAATGCAAAAAATCCATGATGAACAAAATATTACAATTTTAAAATAAAGGCAGGACCAGTATTACTTTCCTTCAGCTAGTGTCAGGCTCCAACATGGCTGAGCACTGTTAGGAAGGCCCACAGTGTCAGCCCTGCTTTTTGAAACCCCTGGCATTTGGGGCATTTTGGTACACTTGCCTTATAAATTGTTAGACTGCAGCAGTGATATACTGTATTCCATGAGCTCTTACTAGCTTTTTTTTTTTAAAGATTTTATTGGGGAATTGCAGGAGGGGAACAGCGTTGGGGAACTGGGGAAGGGGAACAGACAAGTTGCTGTCATTTTGTTCTTCAGTCTAGTTGCGGAGGACGTTGCTTCACTGGCCCATGTTGGTATTGTCATTGCGCTCTTCCTGGACGAGGCAGATCTGTTGCCGGCCTCTGGATGGTCGCTCACTGCGGCTATTAGCAGCTCACGCTGGCTGCCGGCCACTCACTGTAGCCTGTGGCAGCCCACTGCAGCAGGGGCTGCAGTTTACACTGTCACTGGGGCTCACACAGCCCAGCTCCAGGTGGAGCTGTTGTTAGCTGTAGAGGGCAGTGTCACTGGCCCGCATATGTGGGATCCAAACCAGGGCCGCTGGCATCCCAAAACCAGCTCTTAAACAATGCGCCACTTGGCCGGCCCTCTAACTAGCTTTTTCTCTTCTCTTAAAAAAAAACAAATGTATTACGTTTTATCTTGATCCAACCTGGAATGCCAACTCATTCGGACTGCTTGCCTATCTTAGCCTTGCTCTAAAAGAAATTTCTTTTGAGTTTTGGCCAATCTTAACCACTTCATGATGAGTAATTAAGTATAATTGATAACAACTCTGACCACAAGTTTTTGCTGAGGAAAAAGAGCAAGACTTGAGTAATCATAATCCAGAAAGCAAAATGGATATCTATAGCCCATACAAAGCAGTAAACGATGTGTTTAAAATGTTTGCGCTGTAGCTTGAGTCTGCAGATAGTACTTGTGGTAAATAAAAGGTCAATGAATTTGATTCTGTTAAGTAACAGACCTTTGTAAGTATAAAAGAAGTAATATACACACACGAAAACTTTATAGCAAAATTTTACGTGTTCTAGTGTGATGTGGAAAGCGACGTACCACGAAAGAACTAATATTCATATTTATTGTTTTAAGATGGGAGAGCACTGAAATATTCAAGTGGAACAGATTATACGTTTAATTACATCCAAACATGATTCTGAGCTGATTTGAAAACATTTCTTTGGCTGTACTTCCTATTTTCCCATTAATGCTAGAATCCAAAAAGATATCAAAATTTGTAAGTAAATTGCTAGAACACACCATTAAATCTAAGCTGCCTTTATTACAAAGAAAAATAGTTATTGGAAAAATTTCTACTAATGTAATAAAACATTATTTTGATGTTGATGTAAAGGCTAAGCAAAAAAAAAAAAAAATGCTTTTTCTTTCTTGGCTTGTATTCTTGACCATAGTCGGCCTTGGTGCCAATGTACTCGTTATCAAAGCCCACAATGTCTACATGTTATTTCACGGAGTATCTCTGCCCAATGATTCTTTGCAAGCTATCTTTTAATCTTTAATTCTGCTATGTGTAAAATGAGACTTAAGTTAGCCAATGTATGTTTGTTTTTTCCATTCTGAAGATTAAATTACCCTTCTCATTGGATATTGATGGATATACATATATCCCCTTTAGCTGGAAAATATGCATAGAGGAACACACTATAGATTCAAAACTACAGAATATTGAATGTAAGAAATGAGATACTATGTATTTGTTACATATATATTGTGACTTAAGCTCATCAAATAAGTTAAATCTGGTATATCACTATGGGTCAGGCAGGATTTGTATCAGGTAGTGAGGCTACAGGACCCAAGCACTCAGCCTCTGGGTTAGACTACTCTCTATAGTGTGACTGAAAACCACCATACATTCCAGTGTTTCAGCAAATGCTGAAAAATTTTTTATGCACACCCAAAGCTGCATAACCAGCACAAGCAGTAGCCTGAATAGTGTTATCAGGATTTTTTTGGTAGGGGGAGGGAATAGACGTTTATGGAATTTATAATAGAGAAAATATTTTCTTGTAAAATTCTAAGCTATGGAGAAATTTCTATCATGAGAAAAAGGTAGATTGAATGGAAGGAATAATTGCTTAAATACATCGTTTTTTGAGGAAGGATTAAATGGCTGGGGTCTCTTGTTGCAGATTGGGAAGATGGCCGGATGGACTCCCTACAGACCCTCGCCACACACCCCGTTTACATGGTTTTGTTTGTCTTATTTCACTACTGTCAACAACATCCTGTGCCCGACCCACACGGGATGCTGTTACTGTGCATGGTAAAGCTCAAGCTATGTTTTTGTGTACTACAAGGCTGTGACATCAGGAGGTTTCAGACATTAGCAGTGTTGGCAGTTTTTGAAAGTTGATAGGATACAGCATTTGGTGACACTTCACAGGTGTGTCAGGGAGAGCTGAGGTGAAATGGAAATTAGAACAGAAAAAAAGCAGACACAATGTTCTTGATGAAGTTTGGGGCACCACTGTGGAAAGAAACACTGTCTCTGGTTTGCTAAAGTTACAGCCACTGAAAAGCGAATCCTTCGCTCTCTCAGAGTGGAGTGGAGGCAGCGGGGCCGGAAGAGATGGCAGGGGCAGGTTGGTTTTCTGATTTGTTACTGAGTGAATCAAGGGGATCAACAGGCTTGATTTTCAAAGGACAGGCAATCCTAAATGGATTTCTGACACTGAGGCTTTTATCTGGGTCTTTCTTCCTGGGGATGGATGTAATTCACACAACTCCATCAGTTGCCTTATGCTGTAAGCATTTTTTTTTTTCCCTACCCTTTTTAAGTAGTAAAACGTGTTTTAAAATTACAAAGAAGGGGGAATAAGATTCGGGGGATCGTTTTGGAGCTCTGGAAAGGCAGGCTGTAATATTTTTCTCCCTCAATTATATTTTATATTTTTTAGTTCAGAATTTGATTTTCAGTGGGCCCACCAAAGGAGTCTGCCTCTGGAATCCCCTTGTTTTGCGTGCAAATGGCATGTTAATGAATTCATTACTGTGCATTTTATCCAGCTCTGGACAGATTTGTGACATCATTTTTCAAAACAAAACAGGGTTAGGCAGTTGGTTGGTTGGGCCTGATGAAAATGGAGTGACTAAGTTAAAAAAAAAAAATTTCCCAAAACACTGCCAACCAGCTCGGGGTTGCTACTAAACGTTCTATCAAACTACCCCTGCCCACCTCCATTCCCCCCAAAAAGGTACTTTGATTTCCCTGCATTCTCAAAGATTTTTAGAACTGTGAGCCTTCCAGAAGATGCGTGGTCCAATTCCATTCTAAGACTAGGTGATTCTGGGCTTTCTTTTTGACTGTGTTATCTTTGTAACGTGTAGCTCAGGATTCTGCACCAACCAAGGGAGAGACAGTACTCAACTGTTTTCTTAAGGGGAATGCTATGCATATTGATGGAATGTTTAACCTTGTATTTTGTGCTTTTGTTCTTTTTAGGATGGAGGTACTAATGCCTATCCACCCCCTTTCCTCTTGTATTTTAAAGCACTGTAATAAAGCACATATTACATTGTAATGTGAAATAAGCACCAAACTGGGAGTCAGGAAACATTAGGAATTTAATTCTAGTCCTGAAAGGAAGTCAAATGGAACCTATGACTAAATTTGTCTTTCTAGTCAAATATAAGCCATGAGCTAATCATTTAATCGTTTTGCCCATTTCTTAAATAGGAATTTACTATGCACAGCTATATTTGCTGATGTGTTCATTAGAAGAAAAAAAGACTTTATATTCTGAGGATGGTAATCTTTTGGACTGTAAACACTGAACCAATGCAAAACATAGTAAGTTCCCTGATTTAAGGATGAATTATACGATCTTCAATTTACTTTAAAAATTATTATAGCCAACTCTTGCCTGTTTTCTTTAATGGAGTGAGGAATAGATTAACCCCCCAAAATGAATAACACTCACATAGTTTATTTTTGGTTTAGAATGTAATTATGTAAGTTTTGACATTTTTTTGCGAAGTATTTTTTTGAGCAGTTTTAGGTTCACAACAAAATGGAGTGGAGGGTACAGAGATTTCCCACATGCCCACCACAGTGGGACATGAGTTACAACTGATGAACCTATATGACACGTCATTACCACCCAAAGTCCACAGTCGTCACTAGGGTTCACTCTTGGTGGTGTACTTTCTATGGGTTTGGACAAATGTATAATGACATGTATCCATTACTCTGGTACTATACAGAGTATTTTTACCACCCTAAAAGACCTCTGTGCTCTGTGTAGTCATCCCTGCCCTATCCTCAAACCCCTGGCAACCACTGATCTTTTTACTGTCTCCATAGCTTTGCCTTTTCCAGTTTTG
>CM066730.1:114452522-114702522 GCA_033961575.1 Aselliscus stoliczkanus | reverse complement strand
CACATGCTCTTCCAGAACCTTTTTTGCTACTCCCCATCAAGAGATGGAGTCCACCCTTCCCTTGAACCTGGGTGGGCTAGTGACTCACTTGCGATCCATGGAATATGGCAGAAGTGATGCTGTGTGACCTCTGAGGCTGTATCTTAAAAGATGATGCAAGTTGGGCTCCTTGAATACTTGCTCTTGAACTCTAGAGTTTCCATGTAAACAATCCAGTTACCCTGAGGGCTCCATGTTGTGAGGAAGCCCAAACTAAAGCTCATGGAGAGCACACGGAGAGACCTTGAGACTACAAGAGAAAGAGATGCCTGGCTGGCTCCCCTCACTGTCTGTGTGTAGCTGCATGAGAGACTCCAAGCCCAGCCAAATCATTCCCATATTCCTAGCCCACAGAAACCATAAGAGATAATAATATACTATTGATGTTTTAAGCCACTAAGTTTTGGGGGTGATTTGTCACGCAGCAATAGTAACCAGAATGTGGAAAAAAAGAAGAGTTACTTAGGGAAGAGTTTCTAGGAGACCCAGAAACCAAACAGATATAATTGTTCCAGGCTTTTTCATGTATCGCTGTTGAATGAATATGAGAGCAAAATGTGCAACTGGCAACTGCACTGGGTGTCTGAGTTGTCTCCTGGCCTGCCCCTGGCTACTGGTGAGACCTGGGTAAGTCACTTCATCTCTCTGGGCCTTCCCTCTATCACCGAGTGAATGGATAAGACTACAAAGACATTAAAGGTTTCTTCTACTTTTAAAGATTTTGTGGTTCTCACCTCTGTGCTTCTATCTGTTAAGAATCGTAATGTCTATGCTCAAGGAATCGTTGTAGGGGTGTCACTGTGCCCTTTTCTCTTAGTGGTAGTGTCAAAAGGATCTTATTTCTACAAGAAACTCATGCTATGAAGCAATAATGGGAATATATTTGTAAAGTCATTCACCTGCTCTTTTAGTCCTTCAACTTCTCTCATCTTATTCACTCATTCATCAGATGTTTTCTGGGCACCTACGAGGGTCAAACACTGTTCTAGGCACTGGAGAAGCACTTGAAAAAAGGTAGAAAGAGGGGCCGGCCGAGTGGCGCGATGGTTAAGCGCTGGTTTGGGAAGCCAGCGGCCCCAGTTCAGTCCCACATATGAAGGCCAGTGACACTGCCCTCAAAAAAAATAAAAAAGTAGAAAGAGTCCTGCCCTTATGAAGCTTACATTTCCATTGGGGAGGCACAGTAAACAACTTGGTAAAGAAAGGAACAAGATAATTTTAGATAACAGTATTTCCTACCAAGGTAATAGAACATATTGGAGGTGTTGCTTAGGTTACAGGTCGGGAAAAGATTTTGTGACAAGGTGCATTTGAGTGGAAACCTGAGCAATCTGCAGAGCTGATCTCAGAGTGTTCCAGGCAGAGGGCACAGCGAGAGCAAAGGCCCTGAGGCTGGAACAGTGTGGGTGTGTTTTGGGGAATAGAAAGAAGGTCATTGCTACTGGAACTAAGTGAACAAGAGAGAGAGCATTGTACATGAGGAGGTTCGGGGGTAGGCAGGGGCCAGAGTTAGTAGTAGGGTCTTGTAAGTGGTAAGACATTTCAATTTTATTCTAAGTACAAATTGGAGAGATTTTAGGAGTGGAATGATGTGATCTGATTTATGTTTTGAAAAGGTCATCCGTGTCATTCATCTATTCGATGGTTTCTAAGAAAGGATTTCGGGACACGTTGACCACCCTAGTGACTGCACGAGGTTGGGAGCTGCAGAGAGAGGAGTGTGGGCCTGGAAGCACAGACAACAGCTAAGCACGTACTGAAAGGCACTTGGGGAATAGTAAGGTGAGGGGAGCATAGCTCCTGTAAACACTGAGTGGGGATGGAGCCCAGGATGCAAGGCGGGAGACATGAGACAGGAGGGAAGACAGGGCCAGATCACTACAAAACCTAGTAGACCAAGCCAAGGAGACTGGACTTAATCATAAGGCAGTGGGTTTCTGATGACACAATCAGATTTCCGTTTGTGCTGCCATGTGGATGGTGATTAAAGTGGGCAAGGTTAGAAGCAGAAAGACAAGCTAGGATTGTGGCAGTAATCAGGGAAGAGACAATGGCAACTCAGAGCAGTGGGAATGGAAAAACTTAGCTGGGTTTGAGAGTGGTTGAGGTTATGAGCAATAGGCTTGAGGATTAACTCTATGTGGGGGAGGTAAGGAGTGTGGAGTCATCCAGGTTGGTGCCGGGGACTGGGTGGATGAAATGTTGACTTCTCTGACCTTTATGGCGTGAACCACAGATGGGGATTGTGGTCTGGGGCCTAATGCAAATCAATCTCTTTCGGTCTATCCATCTTAGTTAAATATTCCAGGCTTTTGCCAGTGTTACCGGATGCTGAGGGGGAAATAGAATAAGAAAGTAGGGGCCCTTTCTTGAAGTAAAACACAGTGAGCCCGAAGGTTGCCCCATGCTTGTGCCTGATGTGTAAGAACTGACAGTTAAATCTGCCTAGCTCCTAATATTTTCCAGCTACTAAATCTAGTTCTTTTCCAAGAATCTTCATTCGAGTCCTCATCTAACAACATGTAAAACTGAGACTCGTACTTCTGCTATCTTCAAAAATGTCAGTCCTGCCACCACTGTGCCCTGTCGGTGCCAAGGTCTGGAAGACAAAGAGGAGCCGGAGCAGACAGGAAGGGCCTTATGAAAATCACTCTGCTTTACATATCATCTGCCCACCACCTCTCCCTCACCCTCCCTCTCCTGTTGCTCTTCTTGTTGCTCTTCTTAATAGCTTTTGAAAAGTTAACAGAGTGAAAAAAAAGCAAGCTTTCGGCACACATTATAAAGAGAGCAGATAAATATATATCTTGCAGCTTCAGCAATGTGGGTTTTTATCAATTTCTTTCAAGTCAAGGAAACTGAAAAAACAATAGCAAAACACAGACACATTTCTCAGCCATGTTTTGAGACACGTGACCCTCATTCAGGAGCTGAGAGCTTGTGTTGGAGCCACGACTACTAATTTGTTGTAAGATTAAGAGTGGAGCCCTTTGGTGTTTATTGCTTATGCCCTTTCAAAGGTCTCTATCTTTTTTGATGCATGGCCAGCAAAAGTAGAAATGACTTAAGGCAAGACATTTTTTTAGCCTTTGTAGAAGTTAAAACCCACTGGTCCAGGGGAGGGTTATATAAACACACCTCATTGTATTTTATTATTTTTATTTATTTATTTTTTTATTTATTAGTTTCAGGTGTACAACACAATGCAATAGTTATACTCTACCCCCCAAAGTGAAAACCCCCCTCCCCCAGTTCGCCACCCCACTCCCCCCCCATATCACATGCATCCATCACAACTCCCCTGACTCCCCTCCACAGTATACTCCACATCCCGTGACCATTCACATATTCAGTTGCAGTTGACATACAATACTATACAACATCAGCTTCAGGTGTAGAGTGCAGTGATCAAGCCTCTACTCCATCCATGAAGTGGTCTCCCTAACAAGACATGTGACTATCTGACATGCCACAACATTTTTACAACATTATTGTATTCCCCGAACTGTGTTTCATATCCCTGTGGCAATACTGTAGTTGTCTATTTATGCTGTCTAATCCCTTCCCCTTCCCCACTAACCCCACCCCCCTCTCAACTAGCAACTCGCAGTTTTTCCTCTACATCTACGAGTCTGTTTACTTTGATTGTTCACTCAGCTCTTCAGACTCCACATACAAGTGAGATCACATGGTACCTGTCCTTCTCCCATTGACTTATTTCTCGCAACATAATAGTCTCTTCACAACATTATCAATTACATTCCCAGAACTGCCCCCATATCCCTGCGGCAACATTGTAGTCCCACATACACTGTCCAAAACCTTCCCCCTCTCCCTCTTCCCCACTCCCTCCCAGCCAGCAACCATCAGTTTTTCCTTTATATTTGCTTGATATGACTTCAATCATCTTAAATTGTCTCTCTGGGTTAGCTTGTTTGCACCTTTCTTTTGTTTAAAAAAGCCCTTTTAACATTTCTTGCAATGCTGGCTTGGTGGTAATGAATTCCTTAAGCTTATTCTTTTCTGAGAAGCTCTTTATTTCTCCTTCAATTTCAAGGGATAGCCGTGCTGGGTAGAGCAATCTTGGTTGTAGGCCTTTATTTTGGGTCACTTTGAATATCTCCTGCCACTCCCTTCTGGCCTGCAGAGTTTCTGTAGACAAGTCAGCTGTTAGTCTAACAGGAGTTCCTTTGTATGTAACCTGCTGTCTTTCTCGTGCAGCCTCTAGGATTCTGTCTCTGTCTTTAACCTTTGCCATTTTAACTAGGATGTGTCTTGGTGTGGACCTGTTTGGGTTCAGCTTGTTTGGAACCCTCTGCACTTCCTGGGCATGTATGTTGATTTCCTTCACCAGAGTAGGGAAGTTTTCAGTCATTATTTTTTCAAATACATTTTCGACCTCTTGCTGCTTCTCTTCTCCTTCTGGTATCCCTATGATTCGAAGGTGGTTGCGCTTCACCTTGTCCCATAGGGCTCTTAAACTATTTTCATTGTTTTTTATTCTTTGGTCTTTTTGCTGTGCCAACTGGGTGAGTTCTGCTATTTTATCTTCCAAAGCGTTGATCCGCTCCTCTGCTTCATCTACTCTACTGGTGATTCCTTCGAGTGTGTTCTTCATTTCAGTTATTGTATTCTTTGGTTCTAACAGGTTGTTTTTTTATGGTTTCCCTATCCTTCTTTATGTCCTCGCTAAGTTCCTTAAACATTTTTATCATCAGTGTTCTAAACTCTGTCTCTGAAAGGTTGGATCCCTCTGTTTCATTTGGTTCCATTTCTGAAGCTTTCTTCTGATCTTTTACTTGTGACATGTTTCTTTGTTTCCCCATTCTGGCTGTCGCTCTGGGATTGCTTTGATGTATTAGATAGATCACCAGGAGAGCCCTGGCTGGATCACGCAGGCACACAGCTCACGGCCCAACACTCCCAGGAAAACTCCCAGTCTCAGCCTGTCCCAATTCGCCGCTTGCAGATCAGGCCGAGCAGCCCGACAACCAATTACCAGCCTGACAACTCTGCAAGTGAGTGCATAGAGCGGGGACCTGAGGCGGCTTGCGCACTCCCGCGTCTCAGTGAGCAGCCTGTTGGAGCCGGAGGGCACCTGCCCTGCGTTTCCCTGGCAACGCAGTATAAGCCGGGCAGAGGGTGGGGATCCAAGGCCGCAGGAGCGCGCACGCACGCACGCGCACGTACTTCTGCACCAATTCCACCAGACCAATTTGGTCTCGGACCTGATCCTTCGTGGGAGGGCCCAAGCCTGACAAAATGGCGCCCTCCCTACACCACTCGTGTGCAGGCTTCGCACCACGGGAACAACAGTTCAAAAACCTCCAGCCTTTGCACCAAAGGTGCTCAGTTCAGTCTGTCCCCGTAGGCTCCTGGCTCACACAGCCACTCCCTCCACCAGGAACCAGGTACGTGCTCACTGGCGAGCAAGCCTGGGCGCCGGCCCCACTGATTCTCCAGCCGCTCTTCGCCTCACCGAGCTGAGCAAAGAGAGTCCTCACTAATTTACTGCCGGCTATATTAGAACTCCTCTTCCCGGCAAAGGAACTCTGGGCTGGTGAGCTTAGAAACACACCTCATTTTAAATTCCAGCTCTTTCACCACCCACTAGCCATGTGATATCTTCGGCAGCATTACTCATCTTTCTGAGTCTCAGTTTCCTCAACTGTACAATGGGCATTATCATGGCGCCCACCTCAGGAGGCGGCATTTAATGTTTAAGAGCATGGACTCTGAAGCCAGATTGTCTGAGTTCCTACCTTAACTCTGCCACTTACTTTGTGGCCTTAGCGAAGCCACTGCACCTCCCTGAGCCTCAGTTTCCTAATTGGTAAAATGGAGATCTGATGGTGCCTACCCCATTGGGTTATTCTGAGGATTGTACGCAGTTATAATACTCTTGTATGAAGGGGCTTTCCCAAGAAGTAGGCCCCCAGGGAAGCACTACACACAGAGCAAGCACTATGTCACTATTTGTTAAGCAAATAAAAATGAGTCTTGAGAAGATTAAGTAAGAAAATATATATGAAGCCAAGTAGCTAGTATGGACTCAGGGATTGAGATTTAGAACCTCATCCCTGCACTCCTGCCCCCACCTGCTGCCTATCTCAGGACTGGGCATATGGTCAGTGCTAGGTCTATACATATTGGTGACAGCTGACTCAGCTCTCAGAAATATGAGGCACTCTTTGGCCCTCAAGGTTTATATTCTTTCTTTGCAAGTGGAAGCTTGTATTGATTTCAGAGCCTTGTGAGGGAAGATGTGATGTTCCTTATTTACTAACATTCACTTGGACTGGTGTCTAGGACACCCAAAATATGTTATGAATCAGTCACAGGATAACAAGATCCACAGCACTGTACAGATTATTCACTAATTTGACATTTGGGGATTTTTGCAAAATGTTAGGGAACATTTGACAAGATGCAAATTGCTATATCCGTAAGTACATTTGACTCTGAGGATGGTGGCACTCTCCCCTGATGTGGTTACATTAGTTCTTAGCACCAGCTGTTGCATCCTGACAAGGTGGTTTGTTTTATTTTTCCCTCCTGAAGTAGAAAGTATTTGAATTTTGCTCCAGAAACATAACTAAAATTCACTGAGTACCTACTATGTCTCAAGTGTCTTGACATCTTTTGTCTCATTTAGTCTTCACAGTGATCCTATAAGGTATATATCATTGGCATCTCTATTTTTTCAATGAGGAGACCAAAGTTCAGAGAGGCTAAGTAACTTGCTTATGGCCACACAGCTCTGAAGTGCCTAATCTAGAATTTGAACCAGGGACTGTCTAGACCCAAAGACTGGGTTCCAGTCCAGCAAGCTGTCTGTCATGCCACCAGAGTATGATCAGATTCTGACCTGCTGCTTCCACAATGAGGACGGGCGAAGGAGAAAAAAACTTCTTGGTCAGTCCTTCATTTTAAACAACTGGGCAGCATCTGTGGCCACAAAACCTTGTTCTACACTGTTTTATAGTGAATTCATTGGTAATCTAGAGCTTTGAAAAGCTTTCTCTTATCATGACGTTGTTTTCAAAGTCAAACAAGGAAGGGCTGGCCGAGTGGCGCGGTGGTTAAGCCCAGGCTTGGGAAACCAGTGGCCCCGGTTCAGGTCCCACATATGAGGGCCAGTGACTCTGCCCTCAAAAACAAAAAAATAAAAAAAATAAAAAGTCAAACAAGGAAGATGTTAAGGGAACGAAAATGGCCCTCCCAGGCCCCCATCCCAAAGGCGCAGCTATCACCATCGCATTATTTTTATCGCGGTTGCATTAGTTTTGGCATTGTACCATGCTACTGAGACTTACCACTCCCTGTCAGGCAGATTTTCTCCCTGCTTCCCATTGGCTCCTGGAGAACAATGGGGGCATGTGTATAGTATCTGGGTGTGAGGAATATAGCATGCCAGGAAACAGGAATAGAACCCTTAGAGAAAACCTGGCTCCTGGTGGATCACTCTTGAAGCAGCCCAATTGTATGGAGGGGCTGTTCCAAGAAGAGGGCCCCCAATGAGACACTTACACATGTCAAAAGAGCAAATAAGTGCCTCCTGGATCTAAAGGCCACTCCAAAGCCACACTCTTCAGTGACCATTTCAAATGAAAGACAAAAATATATTAAATGGGAAGTAAGACACACACTCCTAGGAATTCTCATACATTTCCTTATAACTATTCTTTACACTATCTTTGTACATATGCTGGGGCTGCCCAAATGAAGAGTAAGTTTCTCAAAACACATTATATGCTCTATCTCCTTGTTCCTGACTGCTCTGTAGTGTTGTGTATGTGGTAAGCGCTTTATAAATGTTGAAATGAAAATGATCCCTAGAACAAAATCCGTTCTGTGAATTTTGATACTATGATAGTTAATACTGTGTATTGGTAGTGACTAAGTTCTTTCTTTCTCTACTTTTGAACATGTAAAACAGATTTTTAAAACCTGGTTTAAAACAAAAACAGAAAAATAGGGATAAATGTCGAGAGCAAAAGGCTAGAACAGACATTCCCTACCTTTTTGACCACAGAAGTCCTTTTTTAATGTTATAAAACCTTCATGGACCCCTCCATATGAACATAGTCGTATTTTTAACATCTATTAATTGAGAATCACAATGATGAAACACTTTTGCAGTAATGTTTATTTTATTCATTCCAACAACATCTAAAAACTGGAAAGAAAAGAGTAGTACAGCTTGTGGCCTATTATTTAACCTACTTACTTACGGGCAAGGCCAGGTGCTGGCGGAAGTTAGGGTACCAACTCCTTCAGCTGGGGTGGTGGGGGATGGGATGGGTAGAGCTCCAGCATGGGTTTGGAAGTATTTGGCTTCTTTTGGTCTCTCTTCCTCCACTTCCTTTTCTATACAGTTGAAAGCCACAGCAATGTTAGCAGTTACTACTGAATTGAGAGTGCTAATTCCAAATGCAAACTGGTGAATGGATAAGTCTATTCTTCTGAGACTTCATACTCTAGAAGTGGTCCAAGTAAAAGAGGCCCCAGTTAAAGTCCCATTGTACACTGTCCAAATGGTCGCCTAAATGTCATCCTCAGAGGCAAGGAGACAGCATGGGCTACTGAATCAAATACCGCCCTGCTCATCTGGAGGCCTTGGTACTCTCTGGCTCTGTTTCTAATTGGCTGGTCATGCCAACTCAGCTCTCTGGAGTGCTCTATACCCATCTGTAAAATGGGGAGATGTAATTACATGACCTCTGAAGTCCCTTCTGGGTTTTTGTAATCTACAGATCCCCAGGAATGGCACTGAAACACCCAAGCCATCTTGCCAGCTATCAGCTTCTCCTCATGCCAAGCCCATTACCTACACAGACCAGCTCTCAAAGGGTTGTACTCAAAACTTTGTTCTTGGTCACTCCGGAAAGGGGGCTTTCATTTTTGGTGTCCTATTATTAACCTTTCTCCAAGTTCTGTTTTCCAAGTTTAGGTTGGCTCATCAGAGTTGAACATGGACTGTTTGGATTTTTGCCAAAGCTGTTCTCCGAGCCTGATAGCACATTCATTACTCCCTACCCATGGTTTCTGCTAAATGACCTCGTTAGTGCTCTAATTACATGTTGCTCTTCAGAAAGCCGGGGGTGGGGGTGGATGAGTTAAGGAAGGCTGAGTACGGAGATGGAGTACATTGTAAACACAATGAACACCGCCTACCTTCCCCTGGCCTGATTACCCATAGGGAGCTGGAAGGGAAGCTTTATGCCCTTTCCTCTTCTCCACCGTTATGATTACACATTGCAAGATAATAATAACACATACCAAATGTGTTGGGGTAGTTGGTAATACATAAATTTGAAAGCTGGATGGTCATATTTTTACAATTCAACGTCTGTGGAACCAGAGAATTAAAAAAAAAAAAAAACCCTGGGGGAAAAGAAATGAAAACAGATGTTTTTTTGAGTGCCTATGATGTGCTCATGTAGGTTTTTTTTCATCTTACCATCAACGCTATGGGCTAGTTTTTGTGCTTGATTCATTAATGAAGAAGCAGGTTCAGAGAGGTTTAAGTATTTTCCAAAGGCACAATGCAAATATGTGGCAGAATTGGGAATTGAACCCGCCTGTCTGACAGTAAATCCCCAAATCCCATGCTGCCTCTCAATTAACTCATTCATTCATTCATTTATTCAACAAATATACTGTGATCTCTATCCTATGACAAAGTATAGTCATATAATTTCAGAGTTTCTATATTACTATTTTAAACTAAAGTTTGCAGATTCCTCAGGTGAATCTAAATTCAGTGTCTTCTTTGATCATATTTTTTTCTGCCCTCTCAGGATTCTTACACTTCCAACTTGAGGGTCAGATCACAGATCAGAAATTCAGGGTCCTGGTTTGCTATATTTAAAAATTATCCTGAGAAAACTTCTGTTCTTCAGTTAAGGAAATAGAGGCTCAATGACTTGTTGAAGTGGTCAACTTTTCACTACACTGCATTCCAGGGAAGCCAATCATGTGTTTGAATTTACTTGGAGTGTTGAGAAAGGATGATTATGTGCCATAACAGGTACGGAGATTTTTGAATGCTTTCTGAGATGGCTCACCTCTGGCAGTGTGTGCACATGACATGGGGTGCTATCTACCCTTTGCACACAGTGGCTGATTAGCAAGTGACTTTAACTTAAGCTTGTTAACTAGAAAACCACATGTATCCAATTTTAATGAAAGAACGCATCTTCCAACCTGGGTCTCTGAAGTATGATTTTTCTTTGAGGCTTTCTTTTGGGTGGCATTGAGGTGAACTTGTAGAGTCCAATACTTTCACTCATCCCTGTGGAATCCTCTCCACCACATTTTTTTTTTTAAAGTGGCAAGTATGATATGTTGAGTGATGAGAGATGTCCACACTTAGGACAAAATAAATGATGTGATAGTAATAGTAACAGGATGTAACTTTAACCAAGTGATGAACTTTCTAAAAACGGGATCTTACCCATCGGATTACTAATTAATATTTCAATAAAGAACTTGGAAAGTTGCAAACCAAGCATTTAAAATGTGAGCATTGTTTGTTTGACAGACTGTCAAAACCCTGGTGGAGGCTTAATACATTAGTTTATTCTATAGCAATCAAGTTGTTATTATAACCAGAAGAAAACCAGAAAAATAAGACTTTCACAGTCAAATCAGCCATAGGAAAGAAACTAAAAAAACACACAACTTTGAGCTGTTCCCTGAATCTATAGTATGTTTCCTGAATTGGGGGTGTGAAACAGCAGGAAACTATTACTACATGTGATCATAGTTTTAATGATTCTACTAGAACATAATAAACCTATAATATGTGTGCCTTGAAATAAATTATAGATCCCACAGTAAAAGGCAATTCCTTATTCCACATTTATCAATTTGGGAGAACTGCTCCCTTCTTCTGCAAATAAGTCATTAAGCTGCATGTTTCACCACAGAATAACTTTTGGAAGAATTATTCAAACCTTCTAAAGTAATTCAGTAGTACTGCTCTTCTATTTTTAATAACCAAAAACATACACAGGAGATGCAAATATACCTCTAGAATTTTTGAATGACTGGACAAAGCAGTGTTAAAAATTCAACAGCACTAATTACTTAGCTGCGCAGTATAAAAACCTCTGAATAAATGTCAGCCTAGGAGATAAGCTCTTATCTTAATCTAATGACTCCACAGACTTAATTTGTCAGGCCAGCCTAGTTGATGAAAAACAGGTTTCTATTCTCCAGTGTTAGCAGGAACATCTTTCCAAATCTTTGAAGTTGGATAGTAATACCATCAATGTCATCCTGTAAAAATCTTGTGACCAAGCCAATTTAATTCCTATTGTCCTGTTACACTAATTAAAGTTGTTCCACCCCTGTTGGACAAATATCTAAAAGTGAAGCCAATGTATTTGTAACATTTTGAACTAATCACCCTCAACTCCCCATGTTTCGTGCTTTTTTTCATGGTGCTAAAGCTCCAGAGACTATCTTTGTATGGGGAAGCTGAGATTTCCGGAGGAATCCATAAAGTAAAAGGAATTCGCGAAGAGGCCATGTAGCAGAGTAGTTAGTAATGAGGGTTCTGAGGCAGAAAGTCCTGGGGAGATTTTTGCTCTGTCACTTTTAAGTGGTATGACCTTGGGGTGATTTCTTAAACTTTCTTAGCCTCAGTTTAAGCATCTGTAAAATGGAGGATAATCATGGTTATTATGAGAGTTAAATAAAAGAATGCTTCTTAAGTAGAGTGCCAGATCTTTATACTAAATACAGTTCAGCTTTCATTCATTCACTGATTCATTCATTCATTAATTCACCAACTCGTTCATTCATTCATGCAATAAACAAATACATATTGAGTCCTAACAAGTCTATAACACATGCTGGGTGCTATAGGGCACATGAAGAACCAAAAAGCAGAGCCCTATGCCTTTGCAGGACTGTATAAACTTTCTGCTCAAGCCTGATGCAATCAGCTGATCTTACTACATCTGGGAAGGAAATTCCACAGAATTACCATGACTTTCCACTTAAATTAAGTTGTGAACCTTGTTGCTGGCTTTCCAGTAAAATGGGGATGTACATTTCCATCTCAGAGGTCTGCTGTGCAGATGGCATGAGATAATGTATAGTGGACAGCCAAGTGTTGGTGGCCTTTCAGTTCCTTGTCTCCTTATCCCGGTGACCCAGAATCATACTCACGGGACAAACATGTCTAGTGAGCTTTCTTTTGTCTTGTTTCATCCTGATCTCATCAGTCAATGCAGTATCCTTCCTAACAGCCCATCCTTCCTCTGCTTGCTCCCTTCTCACTAGTGGAATGACCCCTTATTGATTCTCCATTCTATTGAAAGTCACTTGGAGATATTGGTTACCTGTTGTTTTATTGATTTCCACATCTTAATATAATGTAATGACACAATTTCTTTCAGATTAGTTGAAATTCATGCATATACTTAAAACTTACGTATTGAGAGTCTGTTATATACTAGGAACCCCACTAGGTATTAGGGACACCAAAATGCATAAGCTGCAGCCCCTACTCTTTAGAAACTTGAAAGTGGTGTGACAAATGCTGTGACAGGCTCCTGAAGTGCAGTAAGAGCAGAATGGGGTGGGGAGACATTCAACTTAGACTGGGAACTCACTTAGGGAAGGTTTTTTCCAGAGGAGATGACTCTTAGGCTTAGTTCTGAAAACTAAGTAGGAGTCAGTTGGTAAAGATATAGGGAAAGGAAATTCCAGGTTGAGGAGTCAGCATGAGTAGATGGAAGAAAATAGTTCAGTAGAAGAGAGAAGGGCCTCAGGGAGGGGGGAAGTGGTGGGAGATGAGGTGGAAATAAAGGATCACATAGGTCTTACGTGCTAAGGCATTAGAATTTCACCCTGAAAGTGACAGGAGCCATTTTAAGCAGGCTGTTAATTCTCCTTAGCATTTATCGTGGGCCCAGGAATTGGGTTTGCGTCCGTGGTCTCCTGTTCTCCTCACCACTTTCATGGCCTCTTCATTATACACCACCCCCACCTCTCAACCATCAGATTCATTGAGCACCCTGGCACCCTGCCCTCAGCATCCCTCTTCACCTGGTCTGCTGTCATCACTGATGACTCACAGCTCTTTGACTTCCTCTGCTCTAACGACTTCCACTCTATTCCATCTGGACAATCTTTTTCTCCAGTTACAGCCAGAACTGCTCTGCCTTTGAAGCCTCCAGCAGTGACATTCCGATTCCTATGTCACCATCTCTTACCCTTGCCTTCTGCTCCCACCAAGCCTTAGTGAGACATCCGTTACATCCTTCCTACCCGTTCAGTCCTAAGCTCTTTCAAACCCCTTTACTTCCCACTGTACCTAGTCAGAATCCTATGGGAATTTCTGTTGCCAGGCTTGCTAATCATCTTCACTCCCAATCTTCAACTTCATCCATTCCCTTCACTGGCTGGAGAAAATGAAACAACCTTGGCTAATAATTCCACTTATTGCTTCCAGTATCTGGTTTTAAGGTGAGCTCTCAGTCTTGGCCTTTTCCTCAACTCGAACAGACTTCCTGTCTCATTCCTTCCTGACACACAGTTTCAGGCTATGTCTGTGTGTTGGAGACTGGTTTGGTGGGCATGCCTCATATGCCCTGGGACTGTCCTGTAGATAGCTGTATTTTTCAGCATGTACCCCACCCCACCCCAACCCTGCCACAGGTGTTTGGAAAAGGATGGACATCTGATACAGAACTGCAGTGAGCCAATCTGTTGACCATTGGCAAATCAGATTTTCTTTTGACAGTTTGTTTCTGTGTCATTTAAATAGACTGCCCTTTATTGTCACTACCTTCAATATGGATTTCTATTACTTTTGAGCGAAAAGCTTTGACAAAATCACTGCAGCCCTCAAATATTAACCCTACTCCTGTTCCCCTCACTCTCTTTATTCAATTTTAGTAAGAAAATAGAATATCTCTAACCAGAATTCCCTCAGTTTTTCTCTAACTGTTTTTAACTGTATTTTTTACTAGTCTCACTCTGTCTCAGAGAGACTTTTCCTGCCTGGTTTCTTTTTTAAAATAAAATTACAGTTTACCTACATTTATTAAGACATTTCTGTTATGTCATTTTATGTTTTCTATTTACTATGCTTTTATCTTTTTCTGTTTTCTTCCTTTCTGCTTGTGTGTGTTGGTCGAGTTTTCTTTATTTCTTTCTCTTCTATTGGTTTGGAACTTACTCTTACTGTTTCTATTCTTTTAAGGAGTTTTTCTAGACTTTTAGCATATATATTCAAATTTTTATTTTTCCATCAAAACTTTATCAGTGTCTATGTCATTCTCTTCCTAGAAGCTTAAACTTCCATCTGAATAAGCATCCATTGATTCTAAATTAGAATTATCTAGTATTAGTTACGCTTTGTTTATGAACACAAGAATTATTGGCAGTATTGTTTATATCAATACTTACTTAGATTTACTAACATGTTTTACAAATTTTTTCCCCCCACACATTTGCTGTTTCCTTCAAAGGTTAATTGTTTTCCCTTACTGAATACATCTTTTAATTGTTTTTTCTTTTTAAATCAAAGAGCTTGTGGTCATTAATTTTTGAATCCCACCAGTTGAATGGTAGTTTGTATAGAATTCTAGACTCAGTATTTTTCCTTGATGCTTAAAACTTATTCCATAGACTTTTTTTTTCTTTTTTGTTTTTTATTATATTATTAATTACAGATGTACAAAACAATGCAGTGGTTATCTTTTTCACCCCTTACAAAGTGACTACTCCCTCCCCCCTCCCCTGTCCTCCCACCCCCAATATCATACATATCTATTACAATTCCATTGACTCCATCCCCACACTATATTCCACATCCCATGACTATATATGTGTTAAATTATAGTCAACATCTAATGTTATTCAGCGGCAGCTTCAGATGTACAGTGCAGTGGTCAGGGCACTACACCATCCATGAAGTGGTCTCCCTGACAAGACATGAGTCCTTCTGATCCCCTAAAAAAAATATTTACAATCTTATTGTAGTCATTGTTGCTACTGAGGTTTGCTGTCAATATGTTTGTCATTCACTTATAGGTTGTCTCTCTTTTATCTCTGATTCTTTTAAGTTCTCTTTAATTTTGGTATTGTGCACTTTCACTATGATGTATCTAAGGTGTGGATTTTTAAAACTTTGCCTTTTTTGGCACTTAATGGGCTCCCTTAGTCTCAGAACTCATGACTTTTCACTCTGGAAAATTCCCGGTTTTTCTTTATGCTCCTCCCCTCCACCACTGCCATTCTCTCCACTCTATTCTTATGCAACCTTTATTGTGAGATCCATGTTGGAGCTTTTTAAACATTTCTTTATGCTCTATGTCTCTCAAATTTCCTTTTTTTCTTTTTAAATAACTTTTGGGTGATTACTTCAGTTCTCTCTACTAGTTCATCTTTGTCTAACCTTTTTAACCTATCAAATTTTGTATTTTATAAAATTTTTATTGTCAAGAAATTTTTAATTTATTATTTCCTAATGTTTTTTCATGAAAGTCCTTCTTTTATCTCTTTGAGGATTTAAAATACTACTCATTTTAATGTTCTTTTTATATTGCCCAAATATTTCTGTTTTCTTGGGGTTAACTTCTTCAGTTTTCTGGTTTATTGGTTCTCTCTCCTTGAGAGAGATTTTTTAAAAATATAGTTTTTAATTCTGTTTATGAACTCATCTTTTCATTTCCTTGGGACCTGATATCCTCCTTGTGGGGATAGTTTCATGGCTGCCTCTGCCCCAGGCCTCCAGCCTGTTTCTGACCAAAGCTTACGTTTGTGAATTGGTTGGGTTTATTACCTTGCAAAAGTAATGCAATTGTAGGTCCTTCCCCCAAATGCAGTGTAGAATAGAGTTCTAGTTCTAATATAAGAACTCAGTGCTTACTCCTGTTTGTGGGCTGGTGAATTCTTTTTGGCTATAGTCTTGGGCTGATGGATGGAGATATTTTGGCAGCCATTAATGACTGTAACGCACTATTCTGACTTCTAGTTTTTTGTGGGTGATTTGCACCCATGTTGTACATTGGATATTCAGCTTTAGTTTTCACTTAACACCCTGGTTTCCCATCTGTTTCTCTTGTTTTTAATATATCTTTTTAGGGAGACCTGTCTGGTGTTTTAGGTTTTTGTTTTGTTTGTTTGCTAATGGAGTATGTTTCTTGTTTTGAGCATGACTGATTGTTTTAAAAATTCTTTTATTTTTTAACTCAGTAGTGTATGGAAGAGTTTAATATGCTCTTTTTTTTTTTTTTACAATACATACTTTGTTCCTTAAAATTTACATTCACTACACTTATAAATTACTTTTTACTTCCTTATTTACAATGCTTTAACATTTTTATGTTTATATTTTATTCTACAATGTAACTGTTTTATTATTAATTTAATTTTTTATTTCTGTAAAAGCAATACATGTATATTATTTTAAAAGTCATGTAGTACTAAAAAGCTTGTAATAAACTAGAATAATTTTTCTCCTCACTCTGAATCTTATGCCCAACCACTCTCAAATTTTCTAGCTCTTTCCCCTGATATTTAATATTTCTAATAATAGCTGATATTGCTTACCATGTAGCAGTCACTGTTTTAAGTGCTACTAACTCACTTAATCCAAATAATATGCTTATTTATTGACTGATAAATTTTAAGAATTTTATTATATTTTTGCCATAGTTGATAAAAAGTTAACTCAGTGCTGCTTCTTTACTCTTCCACATATTTGTTTAAATAAAACAATTTTAGTTTATTATGCAAATGCAAATATTTTTCAGTGATGAGCCAAATAGTGCATTATAACTGCTGTTGCTCAGAGCTCAACTCCCACTCTTGAGCGAGCTCTTAACCAACTGAGCCACTCGGCCGGCCCTCTGTGTTCCTTTTCTTTTTCTGCCCTTTATTTCTCCTGCAAATGACAATTGCTTCATTTTTTGCACATCTGTTTCTATAGACTTTTTTTTTTTTTTTTTTTTGAGGGCAGTGTCACTGCCTCATATGTGGGATCCGAACCAGGGCTGCTGGCGTTCCAAGCCAGCTCCCAACCACTACGCCACTCGGCTGGCCCCTCTTTCTATAGACTTTTGATTAATTTTCCAAATGTTCCAATATCTCTACTATAAATAAATTTAAAAACATATCTGTGGGCTCATGTAAAGTACCTCTAATTTTTCTAGAGAACTTCTCTCAGAAATTTTCCTCTCCTGATCCAATATGGACTTTTTTCTTTCTGGATGATGGCACAGATGTCATTATAAGATGAGTTTGCCTTTCTTCTGATCCATTTTTTGGATTTCACATCTTTCCTTTTTTAAACACTGTGTTTCTTGTTCTGTTGATGCATGCTTTCCAGTAATTATCTGAACCATTATAATGTGTTAGTTCTTGCATGTCTAAAAAGCGTCTTCTTTCTACTTCCACATGACTGACAGGCTGGGAATAGAATTCTAGATTGAAAATTATTGTCACCTAAAGTTTTGAAAACATTGCCCTACTTTTACAACATCTGGTACTGTTACTGATTAGTCTGATGCCAATTGGGATAGTTTCTTTAGAAGGAGGCTAATTTTCCCCATCTGGAAAAATTTTGTGACCTGCCCCTCAATTCTACATCCCACTATATCCCAGGTATTCTGAACTTTCACAGTGTGGAAAGTTTGGTGTAAATTATTTTGGAGAGAGAGTTAGTTGGTAATGTTGGTGTTGATAGTTTTGTCATTGTTTTAATTTCTGGGGCTGAGTTCAAATTACATGTTGGTTGTTTAATTCTCTGCTATTATCATGGTTTTCAATTCTTTTAAATTTTGGCAGCTTGTTTTATAGTCTAACATAGGCTTATGGTCTAGCTTAGTGAACATATAATTGCACTTGAAAAGAAATTGTTGGATGGTGAATTGTATAAATATCTATAAGTATCTATTAGATCATGTTGATAGTGTTATCAGATATTCTATATATATACAGGCATACCTCATTTTATTGCACTTCACAGACACTGCATTATTTTTTTACAAATTGAAGGTTTCTGGCAACCCTGCATTGAGCAAGTATATTGGTGCCATTTTTCCAACAGCATTTGCTTACTTTTTGTCTCTGTGTGACATTTTGGTAATTTTTGCACTATTTCAAACTTTTTCATTATTATTATATTTGTTATGGTCATCAGTGATCACTGTCTTAGCATTTCTTTAGCAACAAGTTTTTTAAATTAAGGTATGTACACTTTTTAGACATAATGCTATTGCACACAATAGACTACAATATAGTGTAAACATAACTTTTATATGCACTGAGAAACCAAAAAATTCATGTGTCTTGTTTTATTGTGATATTTGCTTTATTGTGGTGGTCTGGAACTGAACCCAGAATATCTCTGAGATATGCTTGTGGTGATTTTTTTTTCTGATCGTTCTATGAATTGTTGAGAGAAGGGTGTTTAAATCTCCCACTATGATTGTGGTTTGTATACTTCTCCCTTTAATTCTGTCAGTTTTTGCTTCATATATGTTGAAACTCTGTTATTATGCATATACAAATTTTTGATCGTTACGTTTTTCTGATGAACTTACTCTTTAATCGTATAAAATGTCCATGTTCATCTTTGAAATACTCGTTTACTTTATCTGTTATTAATATAGTCCTTCCAGTCTTTCTGGATGTACTCTTTGTATTATATATGTTTTTATCCGTTTATTTTCAATCAATGTATGTCATATTTAAGTGTGTCTCTCATAGACTGAATATTGTAGGATCTTGCATTTTAAAAATCAATTCTTCTAATTTCTGCGTTTTATTGGGCAGTTTAGTCCATTAAATTTTAATATAACTGACGATAGCCTTGGATTAATTTGTTCCCTGTGAATTGTCCCCCTCTCCTTCCCTTTCCTTCCTTCTTTTGGATTGTTTGAATATTTAATTTATCTATTAGCTTTTTAGTGGTAACTTTGTACTATTTTAATCTATGCCCCTAAACTAGTTCTTCCGTATCAGTCAGGGTCCAATCAGGAGCTAGAACCCATACCAGTTACTGAATATAGAGAGTTTAATATAAAAAAAGTGTTACCTAGGTAACTGAAAGGGTACAAAGGGGACTATAAGATATTGTGAAAGTAGGAAGCATTTATCACCCTTAGGGCTGAGAGAGCAAAAAGAATAGATTGTAATTATTAAAACTTAGAAGGGTAAAGGAGGAGCCCGTGGAGATGAAAGTCAGACCTCTGAGGAGAAGGTGATACTTGGCTGCTGCTGGTGCCTCTGCATTAGAAAAAGAGTGGGACCCAGACTCTGAGGAGAAAAACACATGTTGGCCGGTATGTAGTGGTGTCTCAGGATGGGGGGAGGGGTGTGCAAAGAGGCTGGTTCTATGATTTGGAAAAACTTCAAACTGGATTCAGCTGCTGCTACCAGAAGGAACTGCCACTGATGAGGTGAAGAACTATTGCTGCGATGATGCTCATGGGAACCACAAACAGACAGGAAACCCACAGGAAGCAACAGGTAGCACATAGGAAGGAATAGGTCTCTTTTCCCTCCTACAGCCATTTGTCTTTCTCTAGCACTCCTTATTAACAGGGCTTTTCAGGAAGTCAACTGGCAAAGCAAAAAATGATGTTTGCAGAGTCCCAGTCAAGCATCACAAAGGGGAGAATAAAAAGGTGGGCTTGGGGCTCAGAGATGACAACTTAATAACTCGTCCCTGTTCTTATGGTGTTGGACATCTTCACATCTCTTTTATTTAAAGATTCCTTCTTTTGAACTTGGTTTTCTGGCCATCCTCCCTTTTCCTCCATACTTCTTATCTCTTGTTAACCTTTTATGATTAGCAAATATTACAGAGCCTGCCATCAGGGAGATGGTAGGTGCTCAAAAATGTTTGCCGAATTAATGATAACATAAGAGAGTAACTGATAAGTGTCAAATGAGTAGTGAGGACTTTAATTGCCATACAGGCTCAATGGAACTGGGAGAGACTAGCATGGACTTACGACCTCCAAACTTCAAAGATGAGATGGGTCTTGAGCTCTACTTTGATAAATGGGGAGGGTTTTAACACATGGAGAGAAGGATGAGGCATTCAAGGTGTAGGGCATGGCATGAATAGAGACTTGAAGGTAAAAATGAGCAAGATGGTTCTAGGAGACAGGCACGGCTGGAGCTGAGGCTTCTTTCAGGAGAATGAAGCTGGTTTATGGATAGAGCCCCTTTAATGTCTGACTAAAATTATGGAATCATAAGGGAGTAATCGGAGTGCTGCCCTGTAGTAGCTGAAGAAAAGGCATTAATGGTGTTTCTGGAAGGAGAGGGTTGTGATGAAGACTAGTGAATTAGAGTGCTGTGTGGGGTAGCGGGGTGATGTTTGTTGCTCAGATCTTAAGCATATATGTCTAGCAGAATGGTACTTCTGTTAGTAGGAATCAGGAAATCAGGAAGAGAAACAAGTTTTTAAGTTTTGTAATGGTTCTGGGATTTTGATTATACTGAATTCAATTTGAGAGTCCACTTTTAGAATCAGGGGAATGCAGAAAGACCTACAGAATGAATTGGGGAGATGTCCAAGAGGTCGGCAGAGCATCCTCTTGGAGAAAAAGCAATTTCAGGTCAGCATGTGGTCATCCTTGCCTCTGCAAGGGTGGGTGACAACTTCAATAGATAAGCAGTGCACATTGGTTTAGTGTAATTAGGGTCAGCTCTTGAAATTAGGGATAAACCAGCTGCCTGTCAGTTGACACCACTCCTGTCCCATTTCCTCCCCTGTTGAATTTATTTCTCATTTTGTGGGCCACTCTTCCTACTCTCTAAAGAAGAACCTTTGCTTATGCTTTACATTGTGGCAGCACCTCTTACCTATTTACCAGGTTTAAAAATGATAAGATTTATTTTTTTCCCCAATTTTTTGTCCTTGAATTGTGCTCTTTCTTCTTCAAAGAAAATAATTGTACCAGGGAAAATTATTTCTGACATGTTCCAACTATAATTATGATATATTGTTGAGAAAAGTAAAGCCCACTTGGTAGCCAGACAGATGGACATGTTCAAAATGCTCTAGTTTCCGGTCCCACCAGAGCCTTTGCTACACATACGTGTGAGAGGTGTTCTGTTTCCTGCATTGGTTCTGCACTTTGCTAAAGCCTTTCTGCTGTTTTTAGGAGAGCCAAGCCCTCTTGACTGGAGCCTGGGAAAGCCTGCCTCACTTCCGTCACATGAAACTTTAGCAAACTGCTCGGGCTGCCAGGCACGTTGGAGATCCTGTGGGTGCAACTCCGCAGAGACCAAGGGCAAGATAATCAGTCCAAGGAGACAAGTTAATTTTAGTACAAAAGAGGTTAGATGTGATTTATTTCCAACACCAATGAACTAGAAGAGCTAACAATCATCAGAACAAAACACAGAACCATCAAATACTCCATGGAAAAATGCCTTGTGTCAGCTGAGATGAGCCTTGTCGTCATTGTTAGCAAGGGAGACAGGCTTCGGGTGGCTTAGGGGCCTATGTGGAGGACATTTTCAGGTTGTCTTTATAGGAAAACAGGTTTGAATCATCAGAGAGTTGGAGAAATAGATTTGGAGACTGGAAAGAGAATAGGAGAAGAAAAGAAGGCAAGAGAGGACAGGAAGTTTTTTATAGGAATATCATAGCTCACTTGTCATTTTGTTCATCATCATCATCATCTTCAGAAGCATAATGCTAGGACAGGATCCATGTGACTTACGCTGTCTCTTTTTTTTTTTTTTTTTTTTTTTTTGAGGGCAGTGTCACTGGCCCTCATATGTGGGACTGAAGCGAGGCCGCTGGCTTCCTAAGCCAGCGCTTAACCACCGCGCCACTCGGCTGGCCCTTTACGCTGCCTCTTAATCATCCCTTTTCAGCTGCCGTGGGAGAACCCTCTCCATGGCTCTGCTTTCTGTGGGGCAGAGTTCAGCGTGCCATCCGCCAATCCCCGTGGTACTTCCTCACAGCCTCTCACCTCCAGGATGGACCTCTAAGCAGGGGACCTGTTCTCCACTTGAACAAGGGGTTTCCTTGCACCTGAGCCAAGGACTTGCCAAAGGCCATTGCTCATAGTCCAATTGTAGATTTATTTAACTCTGAAAAATAGCTTAAACAGCCCCCTCTTCTCTTTCTGAGACTCACATAGCATCTCAATCTAAGGACTTGAAGGAAGGCTTCTAAACCCACGCCCATGGCAGGATGAGGGCTCAGACAGGGATGCACAAAGTCCTAGATCCTTATTTTAATGAGGGAAAGCCTTAAGACCCTTACTGTTCTCTCTCAGTCATTATTTATCAGAAAACTTTGGGTCTTGAAACCTATCCCCTCTATTTAATCACCCTCTCCATTTTGCAGTCACGGCATCATCCACATACTTCTGTCACTGCCTTCACATATAACACATTAAACATCCCTAATTTTTCCACCGAGTAGGACAATGGCTTAATTACCTGTGAATATCCTGTGCCTCGATCAGCACTTGGTATAGAATATTGAGTGAATAAGTAAGTGAATGAAAAAGAATGAAAGCCATTTATATTGAGTGAATAGTAATTAAATCGAGAATGAAGCTGTCTACATCTATCCCTGGCAAATAAAAAGGGAAACAGTGAGACTTCTGTATTTGTGAGAGAGAAACTAGAAATATCTTTCGTCGTATATAGAGGAGAAGACTTGGGGTTATTGCTTAGGCTACTCAAATGAGACCCAGGGCTAGAGGGGCATTTAGATCTGAGCCCTCATGTGTCTGTCTAGTGCATGGTTCAAAGCAAGAATCCTGGGATCACTTTCTCTGCAGCCACCCCTTCTCCTTCCATTTTAACTTTTCCTTATCGCTTATACTGATAGAAATCATCAGGTACCCTAATTGTTCTCAGTTCAAATATACTGTCCTGTCATCAGACCAAGTATCCAATTGTAGGGTTCAGAAAATGCATCTCCACATCCTTTTTCTTTAAGTGAGCTTAGATTGGGTGGCTACCTACTTAATGGCGGAAATTACTTCAAAATGTGTCAGGGTGTGTTTGTCAAACAGGAGAGCAAACAACTACATTTGACAGTGTTTGGGAAGGAATTGTATTTTCTGTCCTCCCATGGGCACCGTGGGTGTCATTGTGTACCCTCGGTTGAGCACCCTAGAATCCCCTGGTTACCAGCAAATGCTCATTCAAAGCTTTGCTGAGTGGTCATCCTCTCTGTGTTCTATTGAAGCCTCAGGCATGTGCTCCTTCACTCTCTCTGCCCTGGTCATTGTTTTGGCTACAGAGCAGGGGAGCAAAGCTGGCATCATGTGGAGAGTTTCCATGTGTGAATGTCCACATCCTTCATTCACATCCTAAAGGGTTTCCTTTAACGTTTTCTGATTGTGTTTCTGAGTACATGGTGTCAACAGCTCTCAGAACTGTTAAGTTTTCTATTTATCCTCAGGCCAGGAAAAGGCACAGATCACTGCAGTGTAAAATTACCAGTGGTTTTGACAGTGACCTAGAAGAAGGATTGAATGAAGAAATTTAGCCCTGAGAGCTGAGGTCCAGCCTCAGGCCCATCTTAACCAAGAAGTTCTGCTCAGTTATACAGGTCACAAAAGTTCTACTAGTCCTGAAAATATTGCACTTGTGAAACTTAAGTTGGGTGGTGTTGATGCATCTTGATGAATGGCCAGTTTGGAACACCAAGTACCGTATTTACTTGTTTATTTCTTCCCCTATTCCATTACTGTGGAATAAATTAAGATTTTGAAAAGTAATCCTATGAGTTTCGAAATTTGCTTTTTATTTCTTTTGTAGGAGCTCCTCTTCAAATCAGCACAAACTTTTCTGAAGGCTTGAAAAGATTAGTTGGAATAATAAAAATTTGCCAGATTTGCTGAGTAAAGAAAGGGGACTTATTTTTTGGAACTGTTCTTGCAAAGCCTTCAGAGAGAGGATGTTGCACATGTCCCCTCAAAGAAGCATTTTTGGTGTCTTCAAATATAGACCCACAAGGGGAGTGGCTTGGAGCAAAACAGGAACTGCTTAGAAGGTCGCCTATTGTCATTATGGTGATGAGCAGGAGATATAAGCCAGAAATATTGACCAGCTGGTTGGCCCAGCCTTAAATGCTACTGAATGTGGGCTAGGCTAGACAGGAACTATCTCTGTTAATCTTCTTGATTTGAATCCAGGCAATGGGGAATGGCATGTTTCTCTCTACCCAGCTAGGAACTTGAGGTTCTCATGTACCATTTCCATTTCGCCTTCTTACTCCATGTAACTCCACTGGTGTTATCAGTTGCTCTTGTAATTGACTTTTGACTGGAAGACACTCCTAAAATGTTGGAATTTCTCTCTCTATGACATACTTTACCCTAAAGAATGTCAGTCAGGGCTAAAGCGATAGTCCCAGGGCAGATAGCCCACTTGTCTCTGACAACAACATTGTACTACAATATTGCAACTGCTGACTTCAGAGTGAGCACACAGCACTCACTGACTGGGACCGTGGAAGGATGGCTCAGAGCAGCGGGGATGGACAAGCTGGGTATCTGCCTCATTTCATAGCTCAGGGAAGACTAGTGGCTAGAAAGCATTTTCCCTTTGCTCTTTCCTGTAGTTCACAACTGGGAGAAATGTTGCTCATAACTGGATTTCTGAGTCTGATAGCCTAAGCAAGTTTTGGCCAGATGACTTTTATGGATGTTTACCTTTACTTTGTGAAAGTGGAAGCAACAATAAAAATTATAGAAATTGAGTGATTTTAGCAGTTGCTTATTTATTTATTTTTTTTTTTACAGAATGCATTTGCAAGAGATTAATGTTTAGGGGTGGCTAGGACACTCACTAAGAAAGCCTCAAATGCTAATTATGGTATGTTGAGATCAGGAATTTTCAGTTGAGCCCAGAGTTTCTGAATTCTTTGAAGCCATTCTGAGACCTTCTTGAAAGAACACATGGCCCCTGTAAACATGTTTGCTATACATCGTCCATCATTTGCAGGGTTGGTTCCAACACTATATCAGGAAATGGGATTCTGGGGCACAGAAGTAATACAGAAAGCCGTCAGTGGATTTGAGAGTCACCTATTCAGATTAATCAAATGGGAAGTTAATTCTAAGGTCTATTTAGTTTGGTAATAAAATGAACAACAGTTTTTCCAATCTATCAAGTTCCTGGTTCTCAGACAACTCCCTTCAAGTCCTTGGCAGGATGTACCCAAGAGTAAGAATTTGTAATTCTCCAGCAGTGCGGGAAGATTCCTGATAAAAGGTCTTGTTTGTTACCACCTTATGGGCACTTTGGATTCTACATTTTTAAGAGCTTTGGAAAGCATTCATTATATGTTACCATTTGCTTAAATACTGATTAGTTTTCTTTCACTCTGATGGAATGGAGGTTGAAGATGAGGTTGGGTATCACTACTAAGCCTCATTGTGGCCTGAGCTCTATCATGTCTCCTTGCTTTTCGTGTGGGCAGCTCATCTGTAGAAATCCTTCCATGCCCTTCGGTAGACTTGGCACGAAGCAAGATGGAGATTTTCAAGCTCTCCAGTGGCAGAGCCTGGGGCTGTCACTAGGGAAGCTGTACCTGGACTGGACCCATTTGTACTGATGGCACTGGGTCCTGCGCTATCTGTGCAGCCCTAAAAATAGCTCTCAATTAACATTGCATTTCAAGAATTGGAAAATTTCCCAGAAGTCCATTCTTTTTTCCTTTTCTATTTCATTACATTTTGCAGTAATAATACACAAGCCTGCAGAAAACATGACGGGTAATGAAAAAATGTAATTAATATAAGCAGTGTAAAGCATGTATTTTTTTTCTCTGTTGTCCTTGCAGAAAATTGCTGCTTTAAACCAAGCAGGATGTGAAAATGCATAAAACCCCCCTTTAATCTGCTGTGGTTTGTAAATATCTTATGCAAAACAGTTAAGTCAACTGTCAGATTTTTTAGAAAACATTAAGTCACATATTCTTGTAAAAAAATTTTTTCTTGCAGGACAAATTGAGTGATTTGGATAACTATTTTTGAGGGGGGAGGAATGGAGACAATGGTGAGGATTTTCAATAAATCTAAAAACAGGAAGACACGAAGAACCTGCGTTTTGGATGGTTGATGTCTCTTGGGTTCATCTGACAGCAGTGAATGTGCTGCCTCTCTGTACATTCAATTTTGGTACAGTACTGGGGGAAAGGAAACATCCTTGCTACTATATACCCCATCCCATTAATCAAAATAAAGTGATAAAGAGGCCAAGAGGCTGTGGTACAGGCTGGCATTCCTCAGACCATTTAAGTTCACTTATCTGTACCACTGGCAATATCAAGTCTGTGACTAGGTCACAACAGAATTTCAAAACTGGAACACAAAACATTATTTCTAAAACATCTTCCTAGGTCAAACAAGGAAAATGCTTATGTTCTGTTTTCATTTGTTCTTTCCTTTATCCTTTTTTTTTCTTTTTTAAACTGCAGCTGACATACATCATTGGTTATTGTTTATTTCTATCTTGTCCTGGGTTCTAAAAGTGTCCCCAATGGCCCTGGTGTGTGTGAACTTTCAGATTTAGCTTGGGAACTGCTGGCCTAGTCCCCTCTGCTCCACAGGGGTCCCTGGTGAAGGTAGGTTCCCCCAGCTGAGAAGCAGTGCCTCTCTCCTGTGGCATTCTGGGCAGCCATTTGGAGTCCCAGATGTAGGAAATGAAATAATCCACGCTCATACAGTCACAAAGTGCCCATCTGGCACCCAGGAACCTTGCACGATAGAAGCACACAGGCGTGAGCTCACTTTTGTTTTGGCATTTCATAAACAGAGCTGCAGCCAGCTAGAGAAGAAGGACGTTGGGATGATAACAATCACTTTCCACTCTCCTCCCTTTCTGCCTGTTCCCCTCAACACACACACACACACACACACACACACACACACACACACACACACACAGAGAGAGATTTAACATAGGGGCCAGGGAGAAAAGAAAAAAAGGGAGATCCATCTTCTAAAAGGTAACATTTTTTTCCAGAGGGTCTGAAAAAGAAATTTCCATTAACAGCTAAATCCCTCCCCACCACGTCTCTGTCCACATTATTGTTTTTATGCCCTCCATTCTAGAACTCACAGGCAATGGTGTGAAATGTGACCAGTCAACTCCTAGCTAACTCACTTCCTGTACATCACCCTAAAAATAAGGAAAAGCGGCAGCAGGAGGGATTTCATAAATCACACAACTACTGCATTGCTTTCTAGTCCTGAAACCGAATTCACAGGAGAGTCTAATAAATGACCTCAACACTTTTTTCTTTTTAGTTTCCTTTTAAGTGTTTGTGCCAAAGTGGGAGCAACAGAAGCCTGACATAGAGGTGTTGGTTAGAGAGTACCTTGGGCTGAGAGTGTGGATTTATGTGAATGAAGAAAGGGTGACTGTCCCCACAAATACTTGTTGCTGACATTCAACCTCAAGTTATAATTACAGAGCAAGGCCAGTGTATAAAACAAGCCTGCTGGGGTAGGGTGTAATTGTTCTACCAGCTTCTCATTCAATCTGTGTCTCTAACTCTTAATCTTTAAAAACACAGATTTCTAAGAGACCTATCGCCCAATGGCAAGAGCAAGATTCCTGATGAAGTGGGTAACGCAGGGCACTGTGAAATCCAGCAACAAGGGTGGGGTTTACATAAAAGGCCGGTTAAATCAAGTGTTGATTTGTATTGTTCTAGCATTAAGATGAGGGAAAAAAATCATCTTAGACATTTCACTTGATGCTGTTCTTAACTGTAATAAAAACCACCAGGTTGCATTACCCTTCCCAAATATCACGCTTGGCCCTCTCAGCAGTTCCGGCTTCCCAAGAAGTCATTTTTTCAAAGCAGTTAGATTTTTCAGCCCCAGAGAGGAGAACAATCAGCGAAGCAGAGGCAGAGCCCATACCTGGCCCCTGCTGACCAAACAGCACGCAGGAGAAATGAGGTGACTGGAAGGTGTCCCAACGGAGTACAGGTTCCTGACTCATGACAGTTAGGAAGGAAAAAACAAATGGATCTCTCCTCAGGGAACTCACCCACTCCACTCCAGCACTGCTCCTGCCTTCTCAGAGAATGGGATCTGCTTGTTTGCGAATCCAAAGCATCAAGGGGGTAAGCACACTGCGATGTTTGTAAATATGATAAACCATTACAATATTACAGCTTTTCATTTGGAAAGCCATTTAGGCAAGGAATGATTACTGACCCATGATATGTAAATGATGGAGATGCAGAAATTAGTATTTGGGTCAACTCGTGTATTTTTCAACCATGAAATGAAAATCTCAGTGTTCACATTCCAATTCGTACATGAAAGCATCATGGTGCTATTAGTTGGCTGTTGTGTTGATTTACTATTTTCTTAGTTACTGTTTTTAAAGCTACCACGAAGTTGTATCTCTATTTGCAATGCACTAATGTTGCAACTGAAAGAGGGGAACCTGTTATTCTGGGCCAGCTGGTTTCACCTGAGGGAATTCTACGTTACTTGAGGAAAAAGGAAATGATTTTCAAGGACAGGTTAAGAAACTTTTCCCTAAATATTTCAAATATGGGATCAAGCTACAAGAACTTCCTTTTGAGTTCATAAAACCATAAGAATGTGCTAAATAATTATGCTATTAGGACAAGTTGCTTTAAAGGTCGAAGCAAAACAGACTCACTATGAAAATGGTGCAATAATTCAGAGGGAGAGAGAATTTAGGAAAGCTTCTTGGAGGAGGTGATATTTAAGCTGGTTCTGAAGTACTATGAGAATTTACTAGGTGAAAGGAAGGAGAAAAGTCATTCTAGTCCAACAGCAAGAGAAAAGTCCCAGAGGATGGAGTAGAAAGCCACATGAACTGAGTTCCCACTTTATGGAAACAGAAGGTAGATGTTAAAAAGCAAAAGGTATAGGAGTGCTTAGGGAAATGTCAGGATGCAACTGAAGTCACACAAAGTGGGACGACCATTCAGGGTTCCTTCCCTGAGAGAACCAGATGAGGGCCATTGGAAAACAGTCTGGGTCTGTGTAGATTATGTAGAAATGCAGGAAGGATTAGAGCTGGGAAAGACTGTAATAGGAAGGCCAGTTGGAAGGTAGGACTAGCAATTTAAGGTTAGAGAGAGAGGGCCTGACCAAAAGGCACACAGGGGAAATAGGCGTTTTGTCATGTGTATCAGGAGACATGGCAGAGGGATGGGAAGGAAAGAGTGGTCTGGTAGACAAGAAATGCAAGTATTAGAGATGCATCTAAATGCTACATACAGAGGGATAGATTTAATGTCAACCCTTAAATTCAATGGCTTTGAAGTGCAAAATGAATGTATGGTAGAGTAAGCGAAGTAAGGAAGTGCTGATAGTTTTGCCTTTTAATCTAATTAATTGGCTAGAGGGAACCTCTTGGTATTTCCACCATGCAACTAAATCTCCTCTTCTTGCAACCTCATGCATCATAGGCTTGAGATTGGGTAGTGCTGAGACCTTTGGCTCCATTCAGTCTTGGCCTTGGACCTGGGGTCTGCCAACATCTTAAAGATAGGTACTTGTTCAAACCCTCAAGGGTTTCAAGGTCCAGAAGAGATGTTCTGCCTGAGAGGTGATCTGAGTGCAGGGCAATTTGAATAGGTGCATTGACCAATATTTCTCGGTGGAGGCAATAGTGCTCACTATAGAGGACTTTGAAAATTCCTGGCAGCATTTTTGGGATGTTACAATACTGGGTGGAGCCAGGGATGGGAGACATCCTCTGTTCACAGGACAGTTCCACACAGTGAAGAATCATGCGGCATCCCACATGGCTTTTGAATGTCCTGCCAGGTATTCATGTAGGTAAAGCTGTGTGTAATTACCTAAGCCTAAAACCCAACTCCAATTACATATTTTGCTGCTCATTTTTAATGCACACTTAATTTTCCATGAATTTACAACTACCATGTATGTTAAGGGGAGATTATGTTTTGTTTTGATTACAACTTTGCCAACAGTTGGACACTGAGAAAAATCACCTCACTGGCAGCAATGCTACCTTATATGAGTCGCATTCATGGCTATCATTCCACACACAGATGCAAGCATTTGATTATTTTTCATGCCTTCCATATGTACATATTTAAATACATATTATTTTATTGTGAATTACTTGCCTTTTGTTTCTCCTTTAAATTGTCTTTAGGGAATTATGCAGCTAGGTAATGTACTGTATATGTGATATATATGTTCTGTGAATTTCATTTCAAGATAACAAAGGGGGAGATTATAAAATCTTGTTATAAAAAGGAGATGTTGGGTTTGATGGGGTGAGAACCATGGAGTTTCAAACACAAGAAACTTAGATATTATATCTTATGAGTCGACATCTTTTATTATTATTTATGTTGCATCTGCCAATGGATCTTTACTGAGCTCCGATAGTAAGCCTACAGTAGTTTAAGCACCATATAGGCATGCTGTAGAGAAAAATGAGGTACATGTCACAGACTCTCTTCCACATCTTATAACTCAGACCTTGGCCTAATGTGGCCTGGTAGTTTACCACAGGCTGGGATATGCCAGAAGATAGTGGATAAGGCATAATATCCTGGAGGTTACAGTATTGGCAAGTAATTGTAAATATTGTCGAAAATGAGTGGTCTAACAGTGGGAGCCTGAGAGCACATTCCTGGAAGGTCTATCCGGCAGGAAACTGGCAGCATCAGGACAACTGGGTGTAGGTGCTGCTGCCCTAGGAACCAGTCTGGGGATGAGAGGCAGAACTCCACCCCTTATGGAGGCCCCAGGCAAGAACAAAGATGATCACATCTAAAATGACCACATCCGGGGCAAACAAAGGAGTAAATTGAAACCTAGTGCCCAAGACACAGGTAAAGCTGGGACCTAGGGTTCATGGTAGCAGGTCAGAGCTCAGGTTAGTGGCTGAGGTCCAGGGTGAGAGGGTCGTCATGTTGAGTCATAGAGGCTGGGGTTAGAGAGGATTAATATGTTTTGCTTCAAGTGTAGATGGATTTGCCTGCATCGTTTTGAGAAGGAAGCCAGATGTGAGGCTGGCAGCCATGCTGGACCTGACACTCAGTTTTATTATCTCATTGGAAGAAGAAAAGTGTAAATACATGACAAAGGAGTCAACTGGACAATCAGTAACAGAGTAGGGCAATAGTTCAAGAGCATCCAAAACACCTGCATTGTCTCCCTTGGATTGAGGAGGACGTGATACTCTAGGACATGAGACAGACCTCTGGGGTGGAGTGGTTTCTGAAAGTTTCATGGAAGAGCAAGGGCTAGAGCTGGCCCTTGAGGAGCAGACGCATGGTTAAATTGATTAATTTGCTCACTCATTCATTCAAAAAATACTTAGGAAATCCCTGCTGCGTGGTAAGTGCTAAGAATAAAGAGGTGGACAAGACAAACACTGATCTTTGTGATACAGATTATAGGCTAATCTGAGTTTCAGAGAAGTGAGCAGGTGAGAATGGGCAGCTTTCAGCCAGAACTTGAGGGACTTTCTAAGGCCAGTGAGGCATACCTAGGGCCTACTTTTACGGAGGTGATCTTCTTGCTACGTGAGCTGCTCCTCATCCTAGCATTACTTGTGCAGTGCATACATTCTACCTACTTTAAGGCTTAATCCTAAAGGAAACCATTAATCCTAAAAACACCATTAATATAAACTCTTAGGGGCTTGCAAACTTTTTCTGTAGAGATCCAAAGAGTAAATATTGTAGGCTTTGCAGGTGTGCTATGAAATCTCATTCTTGTTTTGATTTTTTTTAACTTTCTAAAACTGTAAGATCCTTTTTTAGCTCATAGCCTGGATTTTGCCTGTAGGCTACAATTTGCTGCCCACTGGTCTATGCAGTTCCTTTTGTTCAAAGACCAATAAGACATTCAATAGCATTCGTGGATGATCAGAAATATTTATTACAATATTTGTAGAACACTAAACATTGTCCAATGTTTATATATATATATATATTAATTAATAAATATATATATTCTCACTTGGCCCTCACTTGGCCCTCGGAACAATACAGCTGGACTAGGTAAGCCACATGCTACGATTATTCCTTATTTCGTAGATAAGTAGATTGAAGCTCAGCAACATTCAGTCATTACATTAAGTCAGAGCCACAAAAACCAGAGGGACATTGGATCTCAATCTTTTGATTCCAGGGCTTGTCCTTGACCTACAGTTATTCTGAACTGGCCGTACAACCAAATTATTCACAACTTTCACAGGGTACTCTAGTTTTGAGTCTGAATGTGTTTTGAAATTAAAGGCTTACACTTACAAAGCAAGCAAACAAACATTGTCTATGGTCTGAATAATGCCAGTGTGATTAGGAGAAGAAAGTTGAGTAGACTGTTGTAAGGCCTGGGGACACAACACTAAATTCAAGAGACACAATCCCTGCTTTAATTAGTAGTTTACAATCTAATGAAAATCATTCGAATGATAAGGACACAATCGTAGGAAGAGTAGCAGTTACCTGAATGTCATATATTGTGTGTGGAGTTATAAATGTTTTATCAATAATCTTCAAAGTAGTGCCATAAAGCGGGTCTTATTTCCTCCATTGTATAAATACTTTAATAACAATAGCTAACATATGGAATTTACTGTATGCTAGGAAAGACATGCTAAGAGGAGATAAGAGAGCAGGTAGGTAGCCAAGGGAGATTTGAACTTGGGTCTATACACCTTAATGTCTTAAAGCCTTCCACTTTATACTCAAGCAAAACCCTGGGCTATGGCCATTTGACCATACCAGTATGCCTCCATTTTTCTATGACTGGTGGATTTAAATCAGATTCTTGCATCTTAGTGTTCTGTCATTTATGAGCCAAGCCAGCCAGAGAGCACTTATTCATTAGTGCTTTACACTGTGATGATTGCTGAGATGGCACTTCCGGTGTCATATAATGCCATTTTCAAAAGCTTATAACTCTGAAGTAATTGCCTCATGGGTTACGATTTCATCAGTGTTCAAATGCTGTTGATGTACAGTTGGGCAATTTTGAGGCATAGACATCTGCCTGAAGGTTTCAGTGGGCACTGACATTACTTTAAAAAGCAAAAGTCAATGGGAGTGATGCACTGGTTGGAATTCCTTCCTTCTTTCGGCGTACTCATTCAGGTTTTACTTGCTTTATTCAAAAGAAGGCCACTGAAACCTCTCTCTAGGTATCATCATTATTTAACTTGCATGAATGTAGCAAATTTTAAAGTTTAGAATCAAATGACCTTTCTTTTGCTCCTCAGCTGATTGTGGCACGGACACATGAAGGAGGTTTTGTAGAACGCTTTTTTTCAATCATTGGGAAATTATGGAATCTTAAGCATGGAGGGGGATCCCAGGAGGCTTAATTTTAAATTTCCCAAGTTTTCTGTGATTGAGACTTTGGTTAAAAAAAAAAAATATATATATATATATATATATATATATATATATATACACACACACACACACACACACACACACACACACATATACAGTAAAGCCTCAGATTGTGAGTAACTTGGTTTGTAAGTGTTCCACAAGATGAGCAAACATTTCTATTAGGTTGGTGCAAAAGTAATAGCGGTTTTTGACACTATGCATTACGAGTAATGTCAAAAACCGCTATTACTTTTGCACCAACCTAATAATACATTATAACTTGGTAAACAAGTGATGTCTTGCAATACAAGTAGTTTGTATCTGGAACGAATTATGCTTCGCAAATCAAGATATTACTGCATTTTGCATTAAAAAGGAATACCAAATAGTGTGTAAGTGGTTTTTCCTTATAAATACATTTATCTGAAGAACTTTATTATTGCATAAATTAGTTTTTCAAAATTAATTTCTATTTTTTTAAAAGATAAAGCCCATGTTTTCAATGTGCCATTAGGAAAGCTCAGTGATCACATATAATAACAATGTATTAAAAGCTATACAGAAAAGAACCCATTTTAAAATCCCATAACTCAACATCCTAAAAAAATGACAGACTAGCCATTCATGCAAATTAGTTAACTCACATTTATCAGAGAAAATATTTCATAGCATTAACAACACTGTCATTTAAGAAAAATTAAATGGGACCCAGAACCACACATTTATTTTTACTGCTTTCATTATTCATTTACTTGTTTCATTTCTTTCTTTCTTTTTTTTTTTCAATTTGTAAGTTTTGAACTCAAAGTTCAGTGAGGAAGAAGCAGATGATTTTCCCATTTTAGTGACCTGTGGTTAGCAGCAATAAAGCAACAGGAACAAATCTGGCTTGAAACATGTCCAAACCCACATCTCCCAGTGTGCACAAAAGGCAAAAAGTAAGATGTGCAGCGGATATTAACATGAGAAATCTTGGAAATCTAAATATTAAACATATGTCAAAGATTATCAAATGCACACCCACATGCCTTATAGAGATGTCTTGCATCCCAGAAGCTCCAGCCCATTTCAATGTGTATGGGTCTAGTTCTCTAGCCCCGAAGGCTTCATCAAAGCTTGGCATACCCAGTGATGACAGCCCAGTGTTTTAGATGGGTGCTTGTGAAGTAATGACTCCTCAGCTCCCACACCTTCCTGAAAGACAGTCTTATTAATCTCTACCTCCACCTGGAGATAATGTTATTTAAATTCAAGTTGATTAAGTCATTTGTCCAGTAAGCTGTACATTTCAGGAAATTTCCTGGGGTCTTTGATTTGTGTTCTGACGCCGAAGTCACTAGAATCCCTATTCAATGCTGTCTACAGTGGTCTTATCATAGCAATCCAGTAAAGAATGTTCCAAATGAAACAGAGAAGTAGTATTGTCTTATCTCTTGGGCGCTGTGTGAAGGCCATGACTTAATTCCTTCTGTCCATCAGTCAAATGTGCTCATAATACTTGGTACCTTCTTCCCTCTAAACTTTATTGTGTAGGGTAATTTAAGTTATATTTTGAAAGTACTTAAGGGTGTAATATTATAATAGGAAGCCAGCCTGATATTTTTCCCTATGTGTACATTGACCATTGAATAATGTTATTTTATAAAATCTCTTAGTGCAGCATGACCTTCATTTTTCTTAGCCTCAGTTTTGTCATCTGCTAATTGCGAAAGAAAAACTAACTCTCCATATTTCACAATGAGATCATGTTTATGAGAAGACTTTGTAAACTCTAGAGCTTTATAGAAATGTAGAATATTATTATTACCATAAGGCACATCTACCAGAAAGAAGCCCCCTGAGTGATAACTGGTGCACTGAAATCCAATTTCATTTCCACATCTCTTCATCCTCGGAAATGTCATAGCTTTGTACAGTTTGCAGAATCTTCACTATTAGCTAAGTGTGTTTCCCCAGGCTGAGTGAGGCGGAGACTCAATTCTTAACCTTTGTGCTACTTCCCTCTCAGGGAGTCTGGCACCTAGTAAATGATTAACAAATATGTTCTGAATCAGCTGAATTGTGCAGAAGGTAAGACTTGGAGTGAATGAGGCAAGTGAATACAAGATGAATTGCCAGTTTGGTTGAACCTGTTGGGACAGGTGGTATGATGGACAGTATATCTGGGGCACTGCTTGAGAACCAGAGAGGAACCAGCCATTCTCCATGGAGGAGCAGCATGCCTAGAACATTGTGATGGGGAGGTTGCCTTCTGGCCTCCCAACCTCCTCTTTCTGACACCTTCTCTCACCTTTTACCACCTGGAGAAGGAGAAGCTGCTCAGTCTTTTCTTATCTGTTGCTGAGAGGCCGTTTTGCATTCTGTGAGGAAGAGGAAGCTTAGATTCTTTGGGGAATAGCATGGGGTCTCCAGCTCTGTTATTTAGAGAATTTGCAGGAGCTGGAAAAGACAATCTGCAGACTTTGCCACTTGGTGGGACTTTGGGGGAGTGGGAGGAGGAGAGATGGAACTTTAGGGAAAGATCTCAAATATGTCAGCACACACTTTTTGGAAGTTTGGAAGATTTGCTTGCTGAGTTTGTCCTTAAACCTAAGTGTTTGTTTTGGTGATTAAAGTAAAACATCACTTATAATAAGAACATTTACCCTATTAATTTTTCCCCTTTGACCTAGTGTATTCTCCTAGACCACATTTTAAAAAATAAAGAAAAAAATGTATTCTCAAATTGCTTTTGTCAATGTATTCCAAAATACTAGGACTTGATTCTCTTCAAACACATTTGATAACACACTTTACACTACCTTTAGAATAGAAACTATTCTTATCAGCTGAAGAATCTCAAAACTGAACACACTCATCCCTTTCAAGAAGCAAGGATTAAATGAAAGGTGTGGCTTACTTACTATTGTCTGAGTTATGGAGGGTGTAGTTACACTCAGCCTATTCTCCTCTCTTCCTGCCTACTTATCTTCCGTCCATCTTTATCTTTATCTTTAACCTATATCTCATAAGCTGAGTGTGCAAGACTATCAGACACTCAGAGCATCATCTACTTGGCTAAAGACGCAAACAGATCTGGGCCTGCAGCCGCTGCCTCCTAAGCCATCTCCCTCTGGACAAAAAGAATTGTTCTCTGAAAGAAAAGCCTAAATGCAAAAATCACATTTTAGTTGCTTGGTAATAGTTTGCTTTTCATCCTTTTCCCAGCCATTTTCTCAGAAATACTTAGAGAGCTTTGGTTTTGCTTCTAAACTGGAAGGAATTGAAGAAGGCAGAGAGGACTTGAAGAAAATCTAGATTTGGGGTCATTGAGATAAAACATTATTCTTTAGTTGATTTGGGTGAGACTATCAAAAACTAATGAAAGCTGCTGAGTGTGATGACACATCAGCACTCAAACACTTGTTTTCTTTCTCACTTCTATTTTAGAGTGAAATATTAGATGAAAAAAAGAGAATGTGTCTAAAATGAAACTCCAGTGACTTACATGTTCACATTTTCAGAGAATGGAGTATGTTTAAGTGAAAATATTTAGAAAATGTTGACTTAAATATATCACACTCAACTCCTAAGTGATCAAAGGCTTAAAGTCTGTTTACACTGAGTAACTTTTTAACAAAAACGATTCACTTGTCATTTGCATACATGTGTACATATATTTACTGGAATCAGCCGAACTAGTAAACTGTAGCCAATTGAAAAGTCAACATGCTCATTGCTATTTAGTTTAATAAAAAATGTGTTTAATTCTTTAGAGACACCATATGAAGAATATCATGGCCAGCTACAATCATACATATTTTTGCTTGGGGCTTGATTACTATAATCCAAGTATTTCAAAACTGTTGTTCAGAGACAATGAACAGTTATAGTTTGATTAGATTGTCAGAATCTTAGAAGTTAGGACAAATATTAGAGGATATATAGTTCAGTGTTTTTCAGACTCTCCCGATGATAGGGATTCCTGATCTTTATTGTAGACCTGTTGACTTTGAATCTTCAGGGTTGGGGCCTCAGAAACTGTGTTTAAACTATGTGGTATTTTTATCATCGGGAAAGTTTGAAACAGATCTAGTCCCCTGGTTCTCAGCCCTGGCTATGTATCAGAATTGCCAGGAGAGGTTGTTGAAAAACACAGAAGGTTGGGTAGTGGGCACCATGCTCTTACAAAATCGAATTCTATTTTATGCATCTTCATTGTTAACGAGCTTCACAGGCAGTGCCAAAGCAGGTTTGAGAATCAGTGATCTAGTCTGACCTCTTAGGTGTCATAAATCTCTTCCAAAACATTCTACTAAAATATTCTGAGTCCAAATTCAGCCTTTCCCTTGTTTTGGGGCTCATAATGTTAGTTAGTAATGTCATCATTACTTTCGTTCATTGGGCCACGTTATGACTTCCTGTAACCTCTGATCATCATTCTCAGTTTGTCCTCCAGAGCAACTGAATAATTATTTCCAATGTGTAGCTCACAGAAAGTGTTCAGGAAATGTCAAGTCTGTTACCTTACATCCACATAACTGTCCTCCAAGTATGACAGACCCCATCTTTGACCTATTCCTTCACAGGTTGTGACTCCATAAACTGTCTCTTTGATACAAAACATTTATACTTTTAAGAGCACTCTTTGTGGTTTTCGTAGTCTTAGAATCCTCATTACCTGAATCCAGACATACTGCAACCTCTTTATTAAAATTGAAATATTCCAAAAGGATTACTGAGCACCCACTATGTGTCACACTCTGCTTCCCACAATGACCAGAAGTCTCCCAGGTTGCCAGATATGCTGTAAGTGAACCCAGTGGGGATATGGTTTTGACACCATTGTTTCAGTAAGGCAGCCTATGACTATATTGGCTATTTTGAAAGCCATGTCACACTGTTAGTTTAATCTAGGTTAGAATTTAACCAAGACCTCAGGACTTCATATGTGCTACTGTTATTATTATTATCACCACCCTTACTATTATAAGCATTATAAAAGATAACTTTTGGGTAGAAATATATAGTTTACAAGGTTTTTCTACATCACCAATTCTTACAGCAGCTCTGTAAACTTGAATTATTATTTCTGATTTATAGATGGAAAAACTGAGGCTCAAGGAAGTTTAAGATATTCCTTGAAATTGCATATGTAACTTTCAGTCAAGCTAAGACTTGAACTTAGGCCTTCTGACTCCAAATCGGAAGCATTTTTGATTGCCTCGTAATGCTATAGGTGACGTCTGCCTTGACTGTACTTCAGCAAGTGGGACAAAGGAGGGCAGTACATTACTTTTTCGTATTTAGTTATATATGATTACCTTTGACCCTTTATTCTAGCTTCTTGAGCTCTTTATAAATCCTTGATCTATCAGTATATCAGCTATCTTTATCTTCAATTAATATCAAATACAAATTGATTAGAAAGTCTCTATGTCCTTATTCAAGTTATTAAAAACTTTGAACAAGACATCATCAATGAGAGAATCACATTGGCATATTTCTGGGAAATGTTCTCTGGGTTAGCATTAAAAAGAGTACTGAACACATTGGTGACCATTCTTCAACCAGCTAGAACTTGATGTACCTGTGCCATCATTCTGCTCACATGTCCCAATCTTGACATTCCAAAAGATCGTGAAAGCCTTCGTTAAATGTGTTGCTTAAGTCCTGATACAGAGTTAGCAACAACCGTTGCTCTGTCCCAGCATTCTGGTCATTTTGCTGGTATAAAACTTACCACATTACCTTGTAGATATTTGTGTTTGTTTTTTTTTCCCTCAATATTTAAACTTCTTGAGGGCAAGGACTACCTTTTCTTCACCTTTGAAGTCTTCCACTGTATCTAGTATAGATACTGGTATCTAGCGTATTGGTACGTATAAGAAGTCACAATACATACTGCTTCTAATGTGTGATTAAATATGCCTACGAGTGTGATATAAAGTTTTCTTGTAAAGTTTTTATTAGATAAACAACATAATAAGAATCTTCCTTCAATTTATTTTGGGATTTGGCACTTCTTATTGAAGATATCCAGGAACAATGGACAAAGCCTGACCAAGAAAGTCCAACATTCATCTATCCCCTGAAAAGGAGAAATTAATCCTTTGGCCCCCTAGAGTAGTTGTAGTTTTAAAATTAATCTTAACTCTGTTTGTGCCTATAAAACAAAACTAATTGAAGAATCCAAAGCTTTAGAGCATTTTTAGGTGGCTTGATGGGAAAGCATTGAAATAAATACAAACATTTAGATAAAACAACCATTTTAATAGTATTAAGCCTGCCAATTAATGATAATAGAAGAACCGTCCAATTAGCTAAATCACTAATAGTTTTATCAAGCAGAGGTTGGTAATTTAAAGCAAACAAATTCTTTCTAATTTTATCCACTTGCACACCAAGATATTTAAAGGATAACAGGGGATCCAATAAAGAGTATTGCTCAAGAAGAGCGATATTTAAATCTCCTAAAGACTATAGCATAGAGTTACCCCAATTAGCCAGAAAACCTGAGCAGTCAGTAAATTCTTTCAAGCCTCCATAATTTAGGGTAAAATAAATGAGATACAACAAAGGTGCTGCTTACAATCATTAGCATTACTATTGTGGTATATTTGGAAGATGGAGAGGGCCCTGAGACAGTCAGAGGTGTAACTTGAACTCCTCCAATCCAGCAATTGTGATTGTTCTGTCCCTATGAACTGCTTCACACTGCAGCATTTCTAAGGGGGTTTCCATGGAGTTCACTGCTCAACACTCCTTTTCAGGACAGAAGGTCAGGGGCAAGCTCATTGGCTCAATGCCATACCAAGGTTAGGACTTCCCTGTCAAACCTCCATGGAGAATTCAGGCACCTAATTGGATAATTTAGGAAAATCCTCTTAGGACCAGAATGATGTTAACATTTCTTACAATCCCTATTTTATTTTTCTCAAGAGAACAGATTTTGGAAAACATCTGTATTGTCTGGATCTGTGAACTTCATCAGTAGAGATCTGGTCAGTTAAGGACAAATGGCAAATGATACACTGAAAAGGGCCTTTGTTGTCTATCTTCTGCTTGAGCACAAGAGCAACTCTTTAAATTTCACAATTAATACTGCTGTTTATCCCACATTAGGGTACTGCCAACCAAGCACTGTGCTCAGATGAACAAGCTTTAAAGGAAAAGGGACAAAATGGAGAACATTTCCAAAACATTATCTCTGTCGGTGTCAGCAGGAAGAAAGTATTCTTTGGCTATTATAACAGCTACAGCTTATTGAGCCACTTGCTATGGACCAAGCACTGTGTAAATGTCTTTCTATTCACTATTTTATCAAGCTTCTTGCCAATAAAGTGGGTATTATCCCGGTTGTATAGATGAGTTTACTGAAGCTTACAGGTTAAAGTCTCTTTCCCACAGTAATGAGGCTTAGAGACAGGATTCGGAGTTAGGGATCTCTCACTGCAAGGACCTTGCTGTTTACCTGGATTGTATACTGCCATTCTGGTCCCAGAGGCTGGCATGTTGTCAGTGTTCAGTGTATATTGTAGAAGGATGATCGTCTCTGTGTGTTCCAGTGGTACAGAAAACAAATACCCTGTGGACAGCCCTGTGTGGTAAATACGGAATGAACTGGACTCAGCTGGGCATTTGCATTAAAGTGCCTCACCAGAGCTCCCAGCTGCTCTGGCAGAGTGCCCAGGCACTGCCCCACAGCCCAAACAGAATGCTCTTTGAGATGCCTCTGGTTTTCATTTTCCAAGCTTTGTCATACACAACAAGTGGGCCTGGGGCTGACCTCCCAAACAGCCTCACTTCTTGAGAGACGTGGCAGGTTGTGGAAATAAAAGGAATTAATGATACTGCTATCTTCATATCAAGACATAACTTTTCTCTAAACTGTTAAAAGACTTGTGAAAGCCATCCGTAGAAACAATTCTCAATAAGGATCGTTAAAGAGAAGGTTGTTAGTGATATAAGCCACATGGAACTTGCATTTACCAAGACATAAGAGTAAAGGCTAATTGAAAGATTTAAATGGGGCTCAGTTTTAGGGCTGAGGGCAGGATGGGCTGAGAACACTTACTAACCAGGGCACCTAAGTAGGTAAGACAGCATGAGCAAGACCTGATCAATATTAGAGAGCAGGCTTAATTTCTCTCCATTTACATTCTCTACTGTTTGGTTTAGGTCATTTTAAATATATTTCTCTCTTAGTGAGAAAACTGTAGAGACAGCTATATCTGACCCTAAGTTCAGATATTGGCTTTGTCACTACATAGCAATGAGAGCATGGACTGGTCCTTTAACCACCCTGAAGAACAGATCTCGTGGAAAAAAGGATCTTGCAGATTGCAGATACTCAAGAGCAGATTTTTCTTTCTAACTCTACTATTTCACTACTTGCAGAACAGCAAAAGTGATCAGTAGAACTGGTTCTCATCAGCATTGGTACTTTTGTTTGAGAAAGAATGAGAAAAACAGAAACTAAAAAATACTAGGGCAATCTGTTTGGCTTTTGGTCACAGAGATTTCACAGCAAATTCTACTTACCATCAGCTGAGAATGGGAGCCCAGGAGTCAGGATCCTTGTTTTTTTCTCCACTTTAGACACCTCAAGGCCTGATGCCCCCTGCTGGCTCCCTTAAAAATTAGCCATTGATAAAGCCTCTAGAGAAAGGGAGTTGAGTCAGGCCTGGTCTCAGTGAGTTAGCAGGGTGGAGCAGTGGAGCTCACCAGGCCAATCAGATTCAGATTTGGCCTGTGGGGGTGAGCTCAACACAGGAAAGATGGCGGGAAGTCATTACACAGGGAAAATGGCAATTGCTCTTCCAGTCTCGCTCTGATGCCACAAAACTTAGTCTCTCCCCATATGCCTCTGATGCTCTCCAAGTCACTATGCCACCACCAGAGCCCAGGGTAAGTGCCTGAGAGCAAGTGAGTCTGTACGCGGACCCTTTAAGAGGATGTCTGGGTTTTCTGCAGCCTTCTGTCCCACTGGGATGGTCAGAAGCCACACTGTTTTTCACAGCCAGATGCTGTGGGGGCTCCTCTTCCTGGCACCAGTACTTTGGGCTGGGTAGTCTGGTGTGGGGCTGGGGTCCTTGCTTTTCAGGGGACCCTCTGCAGCTGGGATATCCCTCCTGTTTCTCAACCATCATACTCAGGTGTGGGGCCAGCCCATTCTGCGTTTGTGCCCCTCCTACCAGTCTCAACGTGGTTTCTTCTTTATATCCTTAGTTATAACACTTCCGTTCAGCTGGAATTCAAGTGGTTCTCCAGGTCAATTGTTCTATAATTTAGTTGTAATTTTAATGTGTTCATAGGAGCAAGTAAGCACAGCATTTATTCCACCATCTTGGATCTCTCTCCTATATTATAGCTTGCAAAGTCAATGTTTATGTTTACCCACATATTTACCACTTTTTTGGTTCTTTAATCTTTCCTGCATTTCTGATATTTTAGTCTGCTGGTTGTGAGTTCTCAGTTTTTGTTCATCTGAAAATTTCTGTATTTGACTTTTATGCTTGAAGGATATTTTGATGTGGACAAAATTCTGTGGTAGTTTTTATTTTCTATAAAAACATTGATATGTTTTAATTTTCTGTTGGTTTTTATTTACCCCTTGAGAAATTTAATGATTGCTTCTTTGATGGTCGCTCTGTCTTTTTTACATAGCTGTTGTAAACATTTCCCCCCTTTTCCTTAGTTTTCTGTAGTTTCACAATGATACATCTTGACATATGTATTTATTATTGTTGTTGTTATTGCTTTTGTTATTATTATGATGATGCTTGGGATTCTTAGGTTTTGTTAATCTGTCCTACAAAAATTCTGTCATTCAGTCGTAACATTTTAAATATTGTTTTTGTCCCATTTCTCTCATGCTTTTATTTCTAAACCTACAATTAAATATATGTGAAGCCTTTTTAATGTGTCCTCTTTCTCTTATCCCCTTTTCTATATTTTCTATCATTTTATCTCTTTGTGCTATATTGAAGAAAGTTTATCTGGCCTACTTTCCTGTTCAATAATTCTCTGTTCAACTATATCTAATCTGCCATTAAGTTATCCAATTAATTCTTAATTTATTATATTTTTTCTTTTCAAAACTATGTCACTTGCACCCCTACACCCCCACCTAACCCCAGTGTCTTCCTGAAATTTCAGGTTTGGCTGTTTTTCCTTTGACTTGATGAGTACAGTATTTTATAGTCTGTATCAGAAAATCCCAGTATTTGAAGTCTTTGTTGGCCTGATTCTTTTGTCTCGATGTTTTACTGGTTCTCACTCATGGTATCTTGTTTCCTGCATGCTTCATTTCCTTTGCTTGTGTGCTGTGCAATGTATGTGATAAATTATTTTTAGGAACACTTAGAGCCATGAGAGTGGTAGGTGCTTTATTTAAGTCCTAAACTTTGGTGGATCCTAAGCTTGTGACTATTGTTCCCCCTGCCCTTAATGACCTCCAAAAGCAAATGCAGTTTCACAGTTATTTTTTATAGATAGGCAAATACCCTTAGGGAAAACCATATTTGAATATAGCACTTTCACTTTCTCCTGGATTTTGACTGGACAATTTTTTAGTCTTTGGTTAACTCTCTGGTATTTTTGGAAGTGGGATTTAAAAAAAAAATATTTTCCCTAATTTTATTTTACATTTTATCAGCAGAAGGGTTAATCTGAGATAACTAATCTACTATTATTGAAGTAAAAGTCTGTTTTTGTATTTTAGTCTTTAGCTCAGTTCTGGTCACTCAATATTTGCTGAATAATGATTATATCAATGGTCATGATATACAATGGAAACAAGTTGTATGAGCTATGGTTATTGTCTTCAAGAAATTTATTATTTATTAGGCAAGGAAAAAAACACAAAAAACTTTAAAGAATGACTATTCTTTGGGTAATATACAGTAAATGATAGGCTTCCATACTTTCTTAGTGGAAGTGTACATTAATACACTTCTTTTCAACAGGGGATTGGTTAAATAAATTATGATGTATCATACAATGGAATACTATGCAGCCATTAAAAAGAATGGGAGAAGATTTATATGTATTGACATGGAATAATTTCTATGACATATTTAAATAAAAATAAAGTGCATGTAAGTGCACTTAGAAACTTATAGGGTGTCCCTGAAAGGTTCTACATGGAACTGCTAACAGTGGTTATATCTGAAGAGAAGAACGGAGTTTGGGATTACAGGCATTGGAAGGAAACTTTTCACTTGGTACTTCTGATTATATTATATTATATTGGGTTGTCAGAAAAGTTATGACGTATTTTTTCTGTTTTTCGTTGCAAAAATGCAACATGACTTTTCCGACAACCCTATATTAATATTATATTTTCATTTTTACCATGTGTATGTTGGTGTTTTTTGTTTTTTTTTTTTTAGCTGAGCCATCCTGCCACTTGTTGGCAGCTCAACGGCAACTCAGCTCAGGCTGGCCCCAAACAGCTGTTGCTCAGAGCTCAGCTCGCACTCTTGAGTGAGCTCTTAACCAACTGAGCCACTCAGCCGGCCCTACCATGTGTATGTTTTAAACCATTACATTAAAAAACAAAAAGTGCTAGGAAAGTAGCACAGTGTGATTGGAAGGTAAATCACACTGGTGATCAATTGACCTAAGTTGTAGTTTGGTCTTGTTCTGACCAAGTCCTGTGACTTTTCCAAAACTCAGGGTCTTCCTCTGTGAGTTGAGGACACTACCCTAGATAATCTCTAAGGCCTCTTTCAACTTTAGTATTCCCCAATTCCATCTACTAACATGGAGATACTTTTATTGCAGAAATACTTCAGTTAACAGTATTTTTGAAGTTCATTTGGCAAATGAAAGTATTAATATTAGATTAAATTATTGGTTGCTGGGAATGCTAACCTTCTTTTTGGTTCTCCTTCAAGTATTACGCTGTGCTTTCCCTAAGGCAATAAACTAAAATAATTGATTTGTTTGGATTCACAGTTTGAAACTGTGATTTTTAATATAACCTCATGTTTGAAATATTTTAGGCCTGTTTTTCTTTAGGATTGGGTACGCTTAAGTCTCTGATAGATTGACCAAATCTTATTACCTTCTATTTACTGTACTATGGAAGCTTATTTTGTAAGTGTTTCCACATTTTACGCTCACACAGATCTAAGTGGCCAACACATTTAATTAAATGGACTATTCATACAATCTCATTTCCTGGCTGGTCATCTACATCAATGATAACAGCAGCATCTGCCCCATGGCTATGACTCTGAATCTTAAAAAAAAGAGAATAATTATTGAAATCTAAACTATGCTCAGACTAATGATTTAAAATCTTTTTTAATTATAAAAGTAATTCCAGTTTGTTTTCAAAAGTTCAAGCAATAGAGAAGTATACAAAGTAAGAATTGAGTCCCTCTCCCCTGCTTCAATCCTACTCCTCAGAGATAAACACTGTTAGTATGGCATGTACTTTCTAACACACACACACACACACACACACACACACACACTCACTGAGTTTGTTTATACAATAATGGGATTATACTGAACATACTGTTTTACAATTTATTTTTTGTACTCAGCAATATACTGTACTTGGGGTACATGTAGTCCTATCTCCATCTTTAAGGGGCTGTAAAGTATTCAGTCACAGATATACCATGATTTATTTACATTTTTTTCTTAGTAATAAACATCTAGAGTTATCCCCGATTTATATGCTGTGAGGAGCCCTATTGCATTGAACTTAGTCACGTGGCTAGAATTTTTGTAGATGATTGTTCTAGAATTGGGGTTTTAGGTTACATGGTGCTTTCTAAATGCCATATAAAACAACTTTTGTTTTAATTCCCATATTGGGATAGATACTATCTACAAGTACATTTTGCAAATGATAAATTTAGGCTCAAAGAGGTTAAGCAATTTGTTTGAGGTCTCACAGTTTGAAGTGGTAGAGTCAGGATTGGAACTCAGGTTCTCTGACTCCAGAGTCAATGCTTCACCTCTACTCTCTGCTGCCTTATAGGACAGTTACACTATTTGGAAATTTGTCACACTGCCAACTCATCCTCCAAAAAGACAGTATCCATTTATATTCATACCAACTGAATTTGACAGTTTACCAGTTTCCACATTTACTTACCAACTACTGTGTTCTTCCTTTAAAACATTTTTTGCCAATTTGTGGTTGGAAAAAAACAGTATCATATTATTGCTTTAATTTACAATTGATATATTATTAACATTTGTAATACTTAACTTTTATTAGGCCTTTAGTCCAATAAAATACATAAAAGAATCCTTCATCATTTCCAGATTATCATCCAAGAACAGTGAAGCCCACACACAGCTTCTTCAGGAAATGCTGACAACATAGTGTACCCATGGCTTCCATGTTGTAGTGGTTCCAAAGTTAATTTCTTTTTTCTTTTGGATAAACTTCTCACAGAAGACCTGGGTGAGCAGAAGCCTTTTTAAAATTATAGCCCAACTATTTTCTTGAGCAATCCAAGAATTCATTTATAATGTGATCCTCACATTCACATAACATATTTTGTGAGAAGGGTATGCCCAGAGCACTTAAAAAAAGCAAAACAGCAGTTTAGCAGTGAGGGATTTAGCAGGAAGATCTGACCTAACAAGTAGAAACTCTTTTAAAGGTTCCATCAAGTTTATTCCCATCACATTCCTTTGGAATGCCCAACAGGCATATGCTTTGTCAATGAAAATTATTTTCAATCTCATTGATGTTTTGTTTGGCAAGAACCATTTCTTTGAACAATTTCTTATTAATTATCTCTGATTTTTCATTTCTGACAGTGTTATCACCAGCTGCATATTTATAAAAGAGCCAAACTTCAACCTGTATTTAGTTTTAATCTGTTTGTTTCTTGAGAATGTAATTTGAGGAAAAAAATACCAGCCTATATGCAACCAGATTTCAGATCTTGAACATCAGATTCACATACAGAAATGTGAACACAATGGAATTCTTGTATCATCCCTATTTTGTGAGACCACATGATTAATGTACCCACTTTACCAGGTGTGTCTGTCAGCTTTGTCCCTCTTTTTACGGCTTGTTATTTTCTGTTTTGGGGGACATGGTTTGCCTTGTGGCAATTCACATATGAATAACAACACCTAGCGTGTTAATGGGGTCCTGCCTCCCAGACAAATAACTCCCTGTGGCTCTAAGGTTGTATCTTTCCACGGGTGCTCACTCACACTGCTTTGGTCAAACCTTCTACGTAGGTGTATTAAAAATACACACAGGACGAGATAAAGGTGTTTGGCACATATTATTTTTGTCTTCGGGGGCAATGTCTTCTGGCTCTGAGCAGCATATAGGTCCCCAGAGAGCATTTCAATGGGCTTCCGCTTAAGTGTTGTTTATACACAGCCAGGGATTTCCTTTACCAAGAGTTGCCAATCCAATGGAATTAACCCCACCTGTTAAGCAGCACAGGAGCTGGGATAGTGGTGGGAGAAATGGTCATCCTGGCAATATAGTCCAGGGGTTCTGAGAGCGCACAGCTGCATCAGCATTACCCGGTAACTTGAAGGAAATGCAAATCCTTTGCCCCACCCTGTATCTCCTGGTGATTTGGGAGCAGGCCAAAAACTTTGGGGATCACTACTCCAGCTTAATATGTCAGACTCTTCCACCGTATCTTTTTTTATCCCTGTATATTTATGTCCCTCTTTACCCCTGTAGCATTTTTCAATCACGGATTCACTTCCTAAATGTCTTTGAGTTGTCTTGTGGACAGGGATTCACCCTGACTGGTGGCGTCCCCGCAAATGATTAACAACAGGCTTGCGGGGGAGAGGGTGACTTGATGTGCAGCCTTTCACAATTTCTGTGGCGTAAATCACCCACTACGGCCGATGTTAAGCTACTCATGTGATATTACTGAATGTGCAGTTAAGAAGAGATGTGCATAATTGCTCTCGAGAGTGGGTGTAAGTCGGTTTCAACACCCAGTGGGGAGGTGCCAATAATCTCTACATACTGGTTCAAATTTAACTCAGTGGGGGTTTAGATTGGGCTTGTACACGAAACTGGAGTCATTATTTATAGGCCATTTGTTGAATCATTGAATGCTTTTGATCATTAAGATACCTGAAATCCTCAGCCAACATCCTTTAAGATCACTGGAAATATTCAAAATGCTTACCATTGGCATTTAGGGGATACGACATACATAGTAGATTCAAACCCACACCTATGTTTGGTATCTTTCCTGTGCATATCCTGTCAAAAGTTACTTGTTTGGTGGCCAGAAAGCCCTAAGACAACATAGACCTTGTTTTTCTTACCATTCTATCTTTATTAATTACACTTAAAATTGTTCAAAAAATGTTCGTAGAATCAATGACTTAGTAACTATTAATTTACTAGGACTGTCATAACCAAATACCAGAGTGGATGGCTTAAACAACAGACATTTATTTTCTCACAGTTCTGAGGCTAGAAGTCCAAGGTCAAGGTATTGGCAGGTTTGGTTTCTTCTGAGGCCTCTGTCTCCAGCTTGGCAGATGACCCCCTCCTTGCTGTGTCTTCAGGTAGTTGTCCCGCTGTCTGGTGTCTCTCACTGTGTCTAAATGTCCTCTTCTTATAAGGATACCAGTCACACTGGATTAGGGCCTATCCTAACAGCTTCATTTAACTTAACACATTTTTTGCGGGAAACGAGTAAACTCGTCATATAGCTTTTTATGCCCGCTTACAAAGTGTTAATTATCTCTCCAAATACAGTTACATTTTGAGGTACTGGGGGGTTAGGACTTCAGCATATTTATTTTGGGTGATATAGTTCAGCCCATATCAGTAACTATCAGCTTCTATCTTAAGGTTCTAATAGCACAATAAGAAAACCCAAAATATCAGTTGTAGATTTGGAATATATTAATCATGTGCCTCTTTATTTGCCTTGATATGAGAGCTTGTCTTGGTTATGAAATCCATGCAATGTCAACGACAAACTAGTTGTATACATTGCAAAAATGTTCCTCCCACACCCCTCCTTGTCTTCTACTGCTTATCATTGGCACATGAGGTTTAGTCCCTGCTAAATGAGTTAGAAGAACAGGAGAGATGTAAATATAGTTAGTTTGCATATAGAGAAAAATAAGACATCAAAATATTATTATTATTTCTATGTATCACTGTAAAACTAAGGTGTGGGAACTTTCAGCACATATTTTGAATGGCAGGAAAGCATCATTGAGGAGGTTCACTTGCAAAATTGTCTTAGCTTCTCAATTTATGAGATTATTTTTTGATTTAATGACTATCAGCACATTAGTAAAGAAGTTCAAAGTATGGAAAGTCTAAAAAGCCTTTGGAGCATCTCTTTGTTGGGGAAGGATCAGCTATCATGAGCTGAAACTTCCTTGGTTGAAAAGTGGCTCCACTTTTGTCAGAATTGTGGTCAACTATGAAGAGAATAACATGTCACCTCTGAAGTTCACCTTCTGGTTTTATTTTATTTTTTCTTATTGACATTCTGTCATCTTAAATCATTTGGTGACATGAGTGAATCACAATGTTTTAATTTTACACTGTAGGTTTTGTTAGGTATAATTTTTTAGTTACCTTTTGGGAACATGATCAGACTTTTAAAAATTATTTATTTTGCTGTTTTCTAAGCTGAGGTTCTCTTTTGATCAGTAAACTTTCCTTAAGAAATCCTCAAAATAATTCCAACATGCCTTGAGGGCATATGTTCTTGTAATATAATAGCATGACTAGGTGCTTCTTGGCAATCAGCCTGGCACGGTGAGACATGCTGTTATTACACAATTACACATATCCTGGTGTATGTCTTATTACGTAATTGTTCTTTTCCTTCAAAGATGCTGCTGAAAGCAATTACGTAAGTCCTGTTCATTTCGTGGGGAACTAAAGAGTGGAAGGAAAGCAGACCTAACTGCATAGGCATGAGGGCAACTGTGCCTTAGATGGAATGTTACATCTCTTGATAGGATATCGGGCTACACTCAGGAGATTTAATTGGCACATTGTGGGCTTTCTATCCAACAACCTTCTCCCTCCCCCACCCCCCTGTCCCTCCCTCCCCCCAGCCAGCAAGCAACAATAGCAGTACCTATAATTGGTGTATTTCCATTTATTTTTGAAGTTTTTCATTAAGTGAAATTGAGTGATACAGTGGTGACATTGTTTGCTTTATGACTGTAAAATCCTATCCTGTGTGTCCAGGAGTATGACACATCTTAAACAAGTAAAATAAAGGTCACTGATTCCAAAAAGAAACATAAGGGAGAGGGCAAAGAGAACTGCTTCTGTTAACTAAGGCAGCTCTGAAACTCAGAGGTAGCGGGGAAAACTGGTTATACAAATGGGCATTGCCCGGAGTCAGGCTGCTTGGAAGGTTATCTTGTGATGAAGGATTTGGGGTCTGGAATGTAGTTCCGTGGAGGGAGAATCCTGGAAACTCTGCCAAGTAGTGGAGCTTGTCCCATTGAGGACATATGTGTGGGGTTCCTCCTGAAATGTATCAGGGAGCCATATAACAGCAGTCAATACTCATTTTTTGGAACAAATGACTTATTAATGAGAGGGCAACCTGCTTAGTCTTTCCTCTTATTCTAACATCTCTTCAAATCTCAAGGGGACTTTGAATATCACTTGGTGGAGTCAAATCAGGTCAAATTGACAAGGATTTGTGTTGGAAAGAGCAGGCTATCTTCCTCAGCGATAAAGAGTCCCTAGACACCAGTGCCTTCTCTTATAAATGCAGCTGAAAGCACCACCAATGTGCCTCTTCTGGAGGGTCTCCTGAGTCATTTAAAAGAAAAAGCAAAGGATGGAACCAGTTATTGACTGTGTTGGGCCTTGTAATTTTGTTGTGAAACCTTGGTAGCAGGGCTATGGTAGACCCTATGACCCTTGAGGACAAGGACTGTTGTCAGTAACTATTGCATTGCCAGGGTCAAACCCAGGACGTGCTATATGGGAGATGCTGCAAATATGATGTTGGCCATGTCTGTTACAGTTAATTTTATGTGATAACTTGGTTAGGCCATGGTACCCAGATATTTGGTCAGACATGTCTGGATGTTACTGTGAAGGTTGTTTTAAAATGAGATTAACATTTATATCAGTAGACTTTGAGTAAAGCAGGGTACCCTTTGTAATGGTTAATTTTATGTGCCATAATGTGGATGGGCCTCATCTAATCAGTTGAAGGCTTTAAGATAAAGACAGACCTCCGCCAGAGAAAGAGGGGATTCTACCAGCAGACTGTCTTCAAACTTGAACTGCAATTTTAACTCCTTCCTGAGTCTTCAGACTGCTGGCCAACCCTACAGAATTTGGACTTAACAGCCTCCAAAATTATGTGAGTCCATTGCTTATGAATGAATGAACAAATGCCTCCGGCATCTTTGCTTTACTCTGGTGCTCTCCCCACCTCAACTTCCCATTTTCAATGAAGTTGGGAGGACCACTTTGCCCAGTTAAAACTTTGAGTCTTTGCCCTAAAACCTCAAATAGTCTTCCTTTTAAATAGGAATTGAAGTCCTGATACTGACCAGGATGCCAAGACAGGGGAAAGCTGATTTGGGGTGATAGGAGAGGAGAAGAACTCAACAACCCTTCCCCAAATCCTTGATTTTATATTTACTGTTAGCGTCCAATATAAAAACCATTGGCTTGATTTTAGTGCCTTTGGTGGGTTCAAAGTCCCCTCACTACCACCACCAGCAACAGCAGCTCACTCTGCTGTGGTCTGGGGAGGCTGAAGACCACTTTTCAGCTTGATGTGATTTCTAACAGCTGAGATATTAAAACACTGAAAAACGGGGTTTATAATGGAAATGCTGACAGACTATTAACTATAGCAGCACTGCTCTAATAAATGGAATGGCCTGTCATAATCTCTAGTTCATAAATATGCAAATACAAGACTGGGGATTTGCTCTAAAGGATGTCTCTATAATTTTAAACTGACCTTTACTGATACCAAACGAGCCTGTTGCTTCTGTTTTTGTCCATTGGATATAAACCACAGGAAATCCAGCTGCCTGCCCTCGGCCTATAGTATATAAAGTTTAAACTGCCAGCTACTAAACTCTGGGCTCAGATTCCATTTCTCTTCACATTCATACTCTTTATTGACATTTTCATTTTTTTATTCCCAGGGGGTGGAAGCTGAGTGGGGGGGAAATCAAACATTGTTCATCCCCCTTTTCCCCATGTTATTTCCACATGTCATAGTGCCTGCCCAGCCAAAATTCATGGATTGCCTCAAGGACAAACAGGCCATCTACACTGAATTATAAATTTGAGTTTTATCCAGTTTTTTGCTTTTGGACCAAATGGGCAGCAAATCCAGTGACTTCATATTTAATAACCTAGATGTCATTTGTCCTGTGTCTTTCAGCGCAGAGTAAAGAGTTGGATGGCTAGCAGATTTGCAGATTTTTTTTCCCCCTAATTATTTTAAGCTATTCAGGCTGGTATCCGAACTATTGATGCAGAGCCAAATTGCCAGCAGGGGAGAGATCGGTCCAATCCAGGAGCTAAATGAGTCACTGAGAGTCAATCTGTTTTTCCCTTGCTGCTGGGGTTTCCTCAGGCCTGTCTCTCCGCTGCAGTCACAGAGAGCTGCAGGCCCGGCCCTCACTGGCTTCTGTCACCTCCCATTTCCCCGCCTCAGCCCTGCTTGCTGCGCTGTTGATGCTTCTGAGTGGCTGACCCAGGAAGTCCAGGGCCTCAATCACCCTGTAGTTGAGGCCTCGCTTTGACAGAAAATGAAGACATCTTGGCCTTGTTTGTTTGCTTCCCCAGTAATAGACACCAGAAAGGAAAGGAAGACCTAAACTGAATATGTTATTGGGGTGCCACGCCAGTTCACTACTGCCCACTGCCCAATTCCCCCCAGAGTACTCTTTCACTTTTCCTAAGTGCCCAAATGGAGTCCTTGGAAACAAAATGCTTCATTTGATCATAGAATAAGTAAGTAAGTAAATAAATAAATAAATAAGGAATGGCAAGGGTGTGTGGATACTCTGGGGGTGATGGCAGGGAGAAAAGCCACTAGCTAAGCCACAGGATGGGGGAGTGGTAGCTCTTTAAGCAGCAAGGAGAAAACTCACAGTGCATGAATAACGTAACAAAAATAAGAATTTTGTTTTCAGTTGAAACATTTCATTTCTAATAATATTTACTAAAAAGCAAGATCCTCAAATTCTTTCTGGTAGGGTCAGTATTCAATTACACAAAAATATGAAATTACTTAAGGGCCTTATATAAGATGAAGATAACGTATTTCATAGTAAATAATTAAATTAGCCGACACAGTTTTATCCTGAACTTTTGCCATTAGGACGGACAATTCTGTTCAGTGTGCATTGAGGACAATTCTGTTCAGTGTGCATTAGATTGAGTGGGCAATCTAAACTGGTATGAGCCTTTTCTCTTGAAACTCAGACACCACCCAGGAGCAGTCTTCTCTACAAATGTATAGAGGATTTAACACGGAGTTCAGAAAAACGATCACAGAAAATTGTATTGTAGTAAGCTGAACTGGCCTAGTATTCAGAAATTACAGAACTCAGGAGTCCTTGAGAAATAAGGGAAGAGACTGGGGAGAGGGAAGAAAGGTTGATTAATTGATTTACTATAATTTTCAGATAGAAATATTTTGGGGGAATCCTCAAAATGGGCAGAGTTGATTCATTCACTTCACAGTGAAGTCTCAGGGAAGGGAAAGCTTTGTTCCCAATGGGGCAGTTGGTTCTATTTCTGTAGTTCCAACTAACCTCACTTTATCAGATATTCATGTCAAATTTTGGCCTTTTTTTTATCCAGCAAGGTGACAAGAGACAAGAGACAGATTTCTGAAACTTGGAAAGATTTCTCACTGAAATCCTGTGTATATTAGTGAATGACTTTTCTTTTTTTCCTGCAGTCACTCCTGTGATGAGGTCAACTGCATCATTTATGTTTTGTAGTGGATTTCTGAATTCCGGGGATCCAGGAAGTTCTGGGAAGTGCTCACCCCATCTTAGTCAGAAGTATTTAACTAAGAAATAAAGGCCCCTCTTTTCCTTCACATTTCAACCACAGATCAGCTACTACCAAGCATGAAACACCAGTTTTCAGATCATTAGTACAAAGCATCTTCCGCAGGACGCAATAAAATGTTGCTTTATATAACCCAGATACAGTTACAGTGCTTTCAGAAAGCAGGAATCTCCCTGAAAAGAAATTTACATGAAAACAGTCTCATTGTTTGAGAACTTATGCAAATGCTGCACAAAGCGGTTTGATAGTGATTTTAAAAAAAAAATTAAATCTTTATCCCTGCCTCAAAGATATCCTGAGAAACTTAGTTACCTATAAAGAATTCCATTGCACTTTTTTTTAAAATGGGGACAATATAGAGTTGTCCTTTTTTCTTTTTTTTTTTAAATTTTAATTTCCCTAAGCTCCAAACTTCTTCCTAAGCTTCAAAGCCTTCTATAATGAATGTCCTACAGAGAGCCTGGTGCTTTTCCATTTAACATTGATGATGATCACTTATTACTGGTTAAGAAAATTGAAGATAACAACTACAAAATCTGACATAGCTCCAAGTATTTCGAACAATGTCAAATGTTTCTCCTGTGGGTGTAGCTTTTAGAGACCACATGGGGATACATACTCCTCAGTGCTCAATCAGCAGAAGACAAGCTCTAAGTGTCTCAATTCATGTTGATTGCCTCTCAATTCCCTGGTGCTAGAAATCTGGATGTGTCCATTACCACATGTTCAAACAATGGATCGCCTGTGCCAAGAGTCTGATTTCTGTAGAGAGACGTTAAGGGGATGGGTGAGGAGTAGGGTGTTGGACCAAATGTTGTGACATTTCCCTTTGATTCTACTTTTTTCAGATTCTTTTGCATTGACTACCTACTGTCTGTCTGGCTTTGGTACCTTCTATTACTTTTTTTTTTAAAAGATTTTATTGGGGAATTGGGGGAGGGGAACAGCATTGGGGAACCAGGGAAGGGGAACAGACAAGTTGCTGTCCTTTTGTTCTTCAGCCTAGTTGTGGAAGACATTGCTTTACTGACCAATGTTGGTATCATCATTGCGCTCTTCTCAAGTGAGGCAGATCGATCCCTGGCCTCTGGACGGCCACTCACAGTGGCTCTTGGCAGCTCACACTGGCTGCCAGTTGCTCATGCTGGCTGCCAGCCACTCACAGCCCACTGCACCAGGGGCTGCAGCTATACCATCCCCGGGGACTCACAGCAGCGCAGCTCCAGGTGGAGGTGTTGTTCACCATCTTAGCTGTAGAGGGCAGTGTCACTGGCCCTCATATGTGGGATCTGAACTGGGGCCGCTGGCGTCCCAAGCCAGCTCTTAACCAATGAGCCACTCGGCCGGCCCTACCTTCCATTTCTTTTCTTCTTCTTTTCCTCCTTAATTCACTAGGGAAGATGATCCAAGTATAGAGTTTCTTCTACCACAGAGTTTGGTATTTTTGCTGGCACCAGTGAGCTTGGTTTTCAAGCACCAGTCTTTGAACACCAGAAGTTCCTTTAGTGATCACCCCAGACAATATAGACTTTGGAAAGAGACACTTTGGTTCCAGCTCTGTCATTTACTAGCTTTGACACTTTGGGCAAGTCATTTTAACCTCTTGAAACCTCAGTTTCCTCTTTTGTAAACAAGAATCATCATCATCATCATCATCATCATCATCATCATCATCCTGTGTCATCAGTTTAAAAAAAACTGCAAAGTGCCATTCATGTACTCTCAACATATGTATGTGAGTATATATGTGTATTAATTTTTATACAGATATTGTCATACTATATATAATGCAAATTATAAAATACACATAAGTGGAAATTAAATAATGAAATTGCAAAATAAATGGAAATCAATAATATTTTCTTCCCGTCTCACACAACTCCTGGTGTACATGACTGCACTTTGGAGAAGCTTAATAGATATAACGTGCTTAGCACGCTGCCTGGCATGAAACAGTACTCAGTACATGTTAGGTATTACTTATTTTTATGCCTAAGGAAAAGTCTAGTTGCAATGGAAAGCATGAAGCCTCATACTGGGTTCTTTTTTTGACATGAATTTGCTCTTATATAAGTAGCAGAGAATGGCCGAATTGTAAGTCAGACTCTTCCAACACAGTGGACTCTCATTGCGTAATTCTGGTCAGCACTTTTTTCTGTTAAGAGATGTTCTACATTCACAATTATTTTCAACAGCACCTCATGTTCCAAGGAAGAATGGTGGCTTCTCCCCTTCAGACAGGCAACGAAGATAGCCGAGTTACATTCCCTGGTGTAAGGCTGGGGTGACATTGCCTCTTTGAGAAATGAAAACCATATCTTAAAGAACCTATGCACATGGGGATGTGAATGAGGACAGATTTAAAATTGGAGGAAAACAGAAAAGTCTTTTTTTTTTCTTAATTATTCTTTCACTGTAGTCAGTACTGCTCTTGGCATTGCTTATCATATGCAATAAGTAAGACACACTTATTTTGGATTTTACTGTTGTGGCTTTGAGTATAGGTCTAGAAATTTTTATAAATATTCTTTGTATAGATTCTTCTAATTTCACACTCATTTATTTGTTATTCTTAATCTTGTTACATATACTAAGCATTCACTATATGTCAGGCATTGTGCTAGGCACTAGTGGGAGTATGAATTTGTCTTTGACCAAAGAAAAGCAAGCCAAAGGGACAGATGGAAATAAATAAACCAAAAAACTCAAATTCATACTCAGAATGGTGGGATTTGGTAGGGAATTTGATATGAACCAAGTGGTAACTGATCTCACACTTTTAAATTGGTGAGCATCGGTCTTTCTCCTTGGAAATTCTTTTATTACATAAAATGTAAAACCTTGATGAAAAAAATCTTACAACAAAATATTGAAAAAATTAAGGAATTGAGAGAGAATAGGAATTTGCATTCATCTTGACAAAAGCACACAGTAAGTGTTTTAATTCTGCTTTGACTATTCTGAATCCATTGGGTATCGAGGCTCAGAGATTTCCTTTGTGTCCAACATTTTCTATTGTCTTCAGTCTTCTTGAGGCATAAAATCTTAATGTAAACGATGGTGATGGTGTGTGTTAAACATTTCTGATTCTCTCCAATATCTGGTTCTCCTCTTATTTTCGTACACATAGAAGACCACATTTCATGGAACTTAGAGGTATCTGTGACTAGTTTTAGCTATGGATTGTAAACTGAAGTAGGGTGCATTCTGGGTCAAGACCCAGAAGGGTGCTAATGAGGTACTTCTTTTCTCCTCTTCCTTCTGCCGTGGAGACATGACTAGATGGTGTAATCTTCTTCAACCTGGAACCACATGAGCAAAGAATCTCACTAACTTGTGATCAATATGTACTGGAGCAAAAATAGTAACACTTTGTGTTGATAGTCTACTGGGATTTCAAGGGTAACAACTTATGAAAACATCAAAGAAAAAACCATCAAATATCTGGAATAAAAATAAATGTTTTTGCTGGACAAATTTGCATCATTGGATGTTGGAGAGTCAACACCACATGGTGATTCTTCATAGAATTCATCTATGGAATTTGAATTGTGACAAGATTTTTCCTTTATTAAAGAACATGGAAGAGTGTTCATTCAGGCTTTCAAAAGTGAGAGATAAAGGGTGACTTTTCAATAGGCTTTTAAGAACCTACAAAATGAAGCTTTTGTACCATGAAAATCTCTAGGAATGATGACCACTTAGGTCTCTGAGGAAGAGGTGCAGAAGAGTTCAGAAACTCTCCCAAGGAAGTCCCAAGGGAAAAATAACATTTGTAGAAAAAACTCTCATTAAGAGTATATTGAAAAGCTCCTGGTGTAACATTTTTCTAGATAGAGCTAATATGCCATTACACAAGGTGAAATAATCATCATAAACTATGAGACCTCATGGAAAAAACCCCTATGAGTAGAGGCTATAATAAATATTCTGAGTTTGAAAAATAGTGACATTTCTGAGCTCCCTAAATGCCTGGGAGCAATGGTAGCATGGTAGGAACTAAGGATGACTTGTTGATTTGTGAGGCTCTTTTAAATGTACTTTTAAGGCCACTTTCTCCCTAATCTTAAACACTTGACCTTTCAGTCTGATACTCTTCAGTATTATTAGATTAGATGATTAGTTATTAAATATACTGTCTCCAGTAAATAGGTAATTATATAATGCAATGGCCTTCAGCTTTTCTAGGCCATGTTCCCATGGCATTCTGAGTCAGAAAACTGAGTCCTTTTATGGTGGGAATGTTTAACCCTTTCTGTGGGAAAAAGAATGTCCTGGGATTTCTCTGAATCTCATGTTCAAACTACTGAGTGAAGGATAGTCAAAATGTAGAATATATTGTTTTTGAGAGCTATAGAACTCAATGATCACAGAATTATTACATTTATGCCCATATAATGACAGTGAAAACTACATAAGCCAACATTTTCCTGTGACAAGCTGGGTATGATAAGCATAACAGAGGTACTCATAAGCTTTAGGTGGGGTGCTTGAGAAAAGTTTGTAGTGCTGTTTTGCACCCAAAAGCACACAGATGGAGAAATTTTAAGTATCTTTATTGGTTTTTGCCAAACTTTGCCTGGCATGAAAGGGTGGGGATGGAGAGAGGAGGAAGACTAGAGGGAGAGACAGGATCTAGCATGTTCTTGGTCCCTTAATATGTGCCAATCACTGCACCAGGCATTTTTCATACACAGACTCATTTAATCATCCCCCAAATAGAAATAAAGATTTTATTGTTAGTCCTCATTTTGCATTTTACGAACCTGAGGCTCAGAAAAGTTAACCTAGTCCTAGATCAAACAACCAGGGTAGTTGAATTAGAATTTGAACTTGAATCTGTTTGACTTTAAAGTCTTTGCTCTTTCCTGTATTTCATATTGTCTTTTATTAAATGTCTACTATATATAGATGTGGTGTTACTCATGTTATGAAAGGGGGAAGATGGTCAGGGAAATGTAGGTATCAATTATCCATCTGATGTCTTTTTTGAGTGCCTGCTGTGTTCCCAACAGTACACTGTGAAGCATATAAAAGACGTGTTGAGACACAATTATAGGCCCTCACATTAGATGTTGAAATCTACTTGAGATGGCAAAGCCACACATATAAAACAATTTCTAAAGTGGGTCCTATGAATGGTAAGTGCTAAAGTTCGCCAAGGTTGAGATAAGTATGATCTGGAGATGAATACTGGAATCTGAGGAAATATGATCTTGTAATACAGCCCAGGTTTGGATAGAAAGAGGACTTGAAGTAGAAAGTATGGATGACATGAGCCAAGGCATGCTGTTAGTGTTGCAGAGGGGAGGCTGGCCTGGCTGAGGAGGAGGAGATGACAGCTGATCGCCTTCACCCTACATTGCCCTGGACCCCCAGAGCATCCTGTGCTCTGCTCTTACTGTTTGTACCACACTGGAGTAACTAACCACATGTGACGCATACGTGTCTACCATGCCCTATGAGCTCCTTGAGAATAGGTACCACATTTTATTCATCTCCTTATTTCCAACACTTAAAGAAGTGCTCAGTGCCCATTAGGTGCTCAATAAATTCTGGTTGAACGGATAAATGGAAAGATGGATGTAGGATGAAAGGTTGATACAGAGGCAAGAAAAAAGTTGAACCAGATATATGATAGTTAAAAATGTCTTGAATGAGTATGTAAACCAGATAAACATAGTATTTATGAATGGACTGGAGTGGTGAGACACTAGGAAAACTGAGGTAATAAGAGCATGGAGCAGTAAAAGTGAGATTAGGGGAAACGAAGAATTGGAAGTCAGCAGTGAGCAAGGCCATGCTTTGTTTAGAAGTCTGATGGAAGGGAGAAAGAAGAGGTGTCCATAGGAAGAAATGTGGAATGCAGGGAAAATATTTTGTTTTAGAGAATAATGAGCTACTCGTAGACAAGTCAAAGATTTAAAAAATAAACTTAAATTATTATGTTGACTGTTAAGTGAAAGAAGGACATTCAGTGTGATGTTAGGTATTTAGGAATATCTGTGAAAAGAGGCTGGGAGTATGGATGTAGCTGGCTGCATAGGTTCAAGCTTCTACCTGTTGGAAGGCAGAGTCCAGATATGTCTGGGGGTGAAGGATTGCCTCATAAACTCCCAGAGATTGTGGTTCTGCCTGGAAGCCACAGAAGCGATGTGAGGTATGAAATGATCCACTTGATTTAGTTCACCATGAGATCTCCTAAGGCCTTAATGTGTTATTTCAATCTCTGATTAATCAAATTAAATTAAGTTTTGAAGCCTCTTGATGGGTGGTTGCTGATTCACAGACAAAGGCATTTTGATGGGCTGCCAGTGCGTCAGTTTGCTACCCTGGTTGACCTGGCCTTCTTTCCCTACATCAATGGGGTAGAGGCAGGGAGGAACACACACACACACACACACACACACACACACACACACACACACACACGACCCCTCACATGATGTCCTTACATCACCAGAGGATCCTGTGCACTCAACACACAGCCAAAACAATGATTAGTGTTCTTATCAAAGCACACCACACCTGCTTACAGACAAGGAATACAAACCACACACCACTCAACTTGCCCAGCATCATGAGCCAAGCTCAAACTATGACTCAGAACTCTAGACATCAGTTATTTCTCCAGGTCACAAAGGCAGTCAGTCTCTCTCTCTCCCCCCTAACTCAGGGATCATTTTTTATCTTAGAATAATTATGAAATGATCACAATAAGTCTAGTTAACATCCGTTACCATACTCAGTTACAAAACAATTGTATTTGGGATGAGAACTTTAAAGATCTACTCTCTTAGCAACTTTCAAATATGCAATCCAGTATAATTAACTATATTCGCCATGCCGTACATTACCTCCCCAAGGGCAGTTCTTTTTGAACTTGAAACAAAACCCATATAGAAATACTCTCCTTTCCACCAGCACTCCCAAATTTTGTGGACAGAGAACTCTGTATTTCATGGGAGATGCTTGTAGATACTGTATTAAGTTTCCAAAAATAAAAACACAAACGGTTCCTCTCACATTTATTTATTATGATAGCTACCGGACCAAGAAGAAATACATATTGTCCTGGGGGTACGGAATACAGGAGGACTAGATTTTGCCATTTTTATAACCATCATGGAGCACAGTTAGCTCAGCATCCTATGGAGCCTACTTGGCATATTTACAGAGCTCAGACCCACACTGGTGCATCAGGATGCTTTAAGGTTTGGGGAACAGGTTCCCCTACTGACAAATAGCATAATTAGGCATAATGTCTTAAGTGAACATATTAGCTGGGGCTTTTAACAGTGTGCAAGCCTCAGCTTCTGCAATAACAACCTAATCTTGTGTGGGAGCCAACCCAGGCTGTACTTGAACACAGGCACTGTTCGTCCACCCGCAGATAAAGCTCGGAATGGTTTTATTTATATCATCCTTGTTAGTCATGCAGTCTGTGTGCAAACACAACAACATTATTCTTATCTCCTTGGAAAGTTGAATTCATGAGCAATTAAAAACCAGTGCAGAAAAAGTACCAGGTACTAGGGAGAGGGGCATCCCAGCACAGCAAAGCCGGACAGAGATTTGTGGGGAAAGCACTCACCGATAACAGCACTAGGACGCCTGCCGAATTGTTTTTAATAAATAGTTTACCCATGTAAGGATGATCCCACTGTAATTAAATAAGATAATGTCACCAGCAATCGCTTCAAAAGTATCCTGTTGAAACTTGCTGTCCTCAGGCTCTTGCCAGAGCCCATTCCTGCCTCCTGCTCCCTGTCTGGCTTGCTTGTAGGGGGAGGCTCCCTCGGGGCCAGGTTCTTGTTGTTGTGGCAGAATGCTCAGTTCAGGGGGAGGGATGGCTGGTCCAAGTAGCTGTGGAAGGCCTCCCAGTTCTATCTGGAACAGGGATGGGTCTGACCATGTTCTTTGTCATCTTAAGGTCGAGGAACTTAAGAACCACAAACCTGATCTGCTCTATTAAAAAGTCATGTTCAGGGCCGGCAGAGTGGCGCATTGGTTAAGCGCTGGCTTGGGAAGCCAGCGGCCCCGGTTCGGGTCCCACATACGAGGGCCAGTGACACTGCCCTCAAAAAAAAATAAAAAATAAAAAAGTCATGTTCAATGCCAGGGGTTAATAACAGGGGAACCTGTGGGGCTGGGGGTGAGGCAGGGAAGGGGTATATGGGAACTTGATGCACTTTCTGCACAGTGTTTCTGTTAACCTAAAAGACGTCTAAAACATAATATCTACTATTACAAATAAACAAAAAGGTATGATCACCCATGGTTCTGGAGTGTGAGGGCCAAGGTTTATTTGAAAAAACTTTTTCTTCTTCTTCATAAGAGGCAGAACAAGAGGAAGGAGAGATTTGGAAGGCTACACCCAGGGCAGGGAATTGGAAATAAAGATGTTCCTTCCTCTGAGCTTTGGTGGTCTCCACTGGTAGGGTGGAAAGTGAGACTGTCCCCAGCTGAGGGGCCTCTAGTTTCAGTGCCACTTGAGTCTTACCTGACCCTGTAGCAGACAAAACAGGTACTTGTCTCTTTGGCATTGCATGGGTCAATGTGTTACTTGGTTAAATATTTTACTTTTCAACTGCTTTGCTTTCTTGATACAGGTCAGCCTCAGTGTTGGAGAAACAATTTGTACTGAAACTCATAAACAGTTTGGGAGTAGGTTGGATTTAAGATAAATAAGGTTAATACAACAAAAATATGTTCTTAGGGCTAGAGGGGACATTAGTCATCATCTGGTGCAAACCTTGTCTGGAACTAAGTGGTCCTGAAAGAGTTAAATAATAAAATCCCAGCCTGGTGGAAGTTTTAATCCCAGCTGCTGCCCCAGGGGGTGAGAGAAAGAGATATTTGATAGTCCAAAGCAAAAAGTAAATATAGAGTAAATTACTTCCATGTAATTGGGGAGATTATTTCAAGTAGATTGGACTTGGAAATGGATTGCTTCTTTTCTAAACCTAGAGTACTTGTAAATCTCCCCTCATGGCTTCAGGGTGGTGGCGTTGAGGGGAGGAGCAATTTCTGGCTTTCAAGGACAGCTATAGCTAGTTTATTTTGTGAAATCAAAGTTAAACATCTTTGATTCTTGCATCACTCAGATCTGTGCAGTAGTTCATAGGACCAGAAGTATAGAGATGTAGAAATGTGGCCAACAGAAACACATACCTTAAAAGTCTGAACTGAGAGCCTTTGTAGAGAGAAAACTCTTTGCAATTAATATAATCACTCTCATTCAAGGAAATGGTCAATTTGATTTGAAATGGTGCGGAAAAGCATGGGACGGGTCCGTGTGAGACACCTAAAAGTATTATTATACATTTTTTTTCATAGAATGAGCCAATTTTCCAAGTAACTTCCATTCTTTGGTTCTAGTGCTCTCTCTTGAAGCCAATATGAATATGCTCCAATCCAGTGTCTTTCTAATGTTTGTATCTTCTTCTTAAGTCTCTAGCCTCTAGAACCAGAGAAGCCTTGTTGAGACTGTCCCTCTAGAACCAGAGAAGCCTTGTTGAGACTGTCCCCACCTATCACCTCTCCGACTTTGGGCAAATTGCCTGGCCTCTCGCAGCCTTTATTTTCTTATTTGTGGAATGGATATAATAATAGTACTTGCTTCACAGACAAAATGTTGTGAGAACTAAATGAGAAAATGAATGTAAAGCACTTAGCACTTAGTTCTTTTAATGATTATGATGATAATCAACTTAATATATTATTTCTCACATGACATCATGTTTAGCCTACTCACCATTCTATTTTTCTTTAAATCAGCTCAGTCTGTAGTATCCAGAACTGAACAAAATGCTTCCAATATGCCCTGGTAGTATAAAGTATACTATCATCTCCTTTATTCTAGGTTTTATATATCTGTTGATGCAACCAATTAGAGGATTACATTTTTCTGCTTATGTTTTGCCATTTTTTTGATGAGGAGGGATGGCTACCCCAATCAAACTGGTTAGTAAAATCTCTTCTCCTCTGCTGTACTTCAGTATTTTGTTTTAGACCCTTATATTTATGTAATCTTTTTAGTATTAGCTCTTCTTTCAATCCTATACAATTCATTCATTCATTCATTATAGAATCTTTCAAAAATATATTTATCATGGGCCAAGCACAATGCCAGTTATTTGCCTGTTCTGGTATTTTTAATTCATCAGTTTTGGTAGAGCGAAATTTCTACATCTTCATCCAAGTTGTGTAACATGTTAGACAATACAGGGTTAAGGACACAGGCCTAAGGAATGTCTTGAGAAAAATCTCTCAGTGCTGACCAGCACCCTTAGGGCACTGTAGGTTAATCATTATGAAGTTATCTTGTTATAGTATCATTTGGTACAAATTATTTTTCAACTTGGCTATCAGGATTCTTGTTCAAGTCAAGATGCACTAGATCTATCTAGTCGCCTAATTCAAAATAGTCACAAAAATGAGAAAATTAATCTGATGTGATTTCTTTTTTGAGTGAAATTAGGCTTGTTTTCTAAAGGCTCAGAGGACATAATTTTGTAACCCAGTCTAGAGTTTTGATGAATTTAAACGAAAACAGAACACAGAAAGTAAAATATGACAAATGTCTGTTTTAGATGCTCATCTCCACAAGTAGCATGGTGAGAACATTAGTGAGAAGGTTGGGAAGTTTAGCCACCTAAAAAAAAAAAGTCTGCCTTAGGGCACTGCCCTTACCTTTATTTTGGATTTTACTTAGGCGTTGTAGGTATTTTTCCCCTCTTGTTCTCCTTGTGGTCAGGGGTATGCTTTTACTCATCTCTTGTAATTCCTTTCACAGCACATGACTCATCATAGGTGATTGCTAATTGCTTTTAAAATTAATATGCTTAAGGTTTATTTGTGAACCTAATGCCTTACCTATCAAGATTAAGGATACAGAATAGTACCCTCTTTCAATCCAGGATATGGCAAATAGAGATGTCTTCAGGTCTTAGGGAATCCCTAGAAACTTTTAGAGACTGTTAGGAAAAGTGCTCCCTTAAATTGCATGAAACTCTCAAGTGATTAGCAACAGAGTCTAATGAATGAAAAGCAGTGAAAAATAGCTTTCTCAAAATATTGTGCAATTGGTGATCGTTTTCTCCTTTGTCATTACTAGGATTTTGAAATTGTAGGTGAAAAATTACATGTTAAAAAAATCATTGTACCATCTGATCTTTGCAAAGATTTCCCTTTCCTTAAGTTTGTTCAGGGTAGGAGATAGCTTCTGGGGATTTCTCGAAGGTAAGTATTATTTCTTTATATTTGTATCTCTAGTATCTAGCATGATATTTAGCAGAGAGGAGACCCTCAATACATGTTGGATGAACAAATAACATTTGTGAAGGTTCTTTGTAGGCTGGGAAATCTTCCTCCAATGAAAATAGTGAGGATGACTGCTTATGATGCTCAGAAACTGAATGAAGTAGAACACTTGTCTTAATGTCCTACACACACACACACACACACACACACACACACACACATTTTCCTTTTGAATAATGGTTCCATTTTTTTTTTAATGGAAAAGGTATTGGGACATTGGGTATTTTAAAAAATTTTAATCAAAATGCATTTCCTTACTTTTTATTGCTGGTTGCTCGGTTTGCTCTTCTAGCTTTTGACAAACCTAAACATATATTTGTATACTCAATACTATTATTCTTAGTTACCCCATACCTATCCATCTTACCCATGTTTAGTCTGTCATATGTCTGTTTTTTTTTTCTTTTTAAAGATTTTTATTGGGGAATTGGGGGAGGGGAACAGACAAGTTGCTGTCCTTTTGTTCTTCAGTCTAGTTGTGGAGGACGTTGCTTTACTGGCCCATGTTGGTATCATCATTGCACTCTTCCTGGGTGAGGCAGTCGCTCACCAGCCATTGGACGGCCGCTCACAGCGGCTCAGGGCAACTCACAAAAGCTCACGCCCACTGCCTGCCAACCCCACTGCAGCCTACGCCATTGTTGGCATCTCATCGCAGCCCAGCTCCAGGTCGAGCTGTTGTTCACCATCTTAGCTGTACTGGCCCTCATATGTAGGATCGGAACCAGGGCCCTGCTGATCAGAGCTGGCAACCCAAGCCAAATACTAACCAACACACCCCTTGGTCGGCCCTGCCATACAGTGTTGACTTAGATTTTCCAACTGTTAGACTGTCAGGCTTTGAGGGACTCATTTTACAAATCACTTTCTTTGAAAGCACTTGAACCAAAAGTCAAATGGCATGATGTAAACGGATAGTTTTTCAATGAATAAATGAAAAGTCTCAGTAATGACAAACAAGGAATCTAACCTATTGACACCAATTTGGTTACACTGTATTGATTTCTACAAAAAATATTATAAAAGAGAGTGCTCCATATAACTCTACTGATCAGATTACAAGTATATTTGTTAGTAAAGGGAAATCATGTAGGATATAAGAGTTTGCCTTAAAGTGTCACCTGATGTTGGTTGTCCCTCACTGATTCAAGTAGTAGGTGGGATTCAGGTGGGTCAGGATGTGAGTGAAGAACCCACAGACTGCATGTGGTCCCGGGTACACAACAGATTGTGCATGATTTGGAGATGCAGCAAGTGTGTCCAGGGTGTCAAGGGAAGGTGATAATACCCTGAAAATACTGGTCCTGCTACTTACTCAGTGACAGTGATTAGCAGGGTGTAAGTAGAGATCAAAATTCCACACTTCCCCCCAAATGTCTCAGCTTTCTACTTAGACTTCAGAGTTTTTAGAGATATATTCCAGATCTGATTTTGTCTGTTTCACTTATTCTCATGTAAACTGGTAGAAGTGATTGTGGGTTGAGCGAAGTGGGTGAGGCCCCTCCATTCCATTTGTGCTAAATTTGCCAGAAGTCCCCAGATAAACCAAGGCAATTCTACATATTCCAGCTTCACACAGTTCAGCAGGGACTCAACATTATCATATTGCATAGCTCTTGTCCTTCTTGGCAGTTGGCAAATCCAACATTCCTAGATGGAGGGGTTTATGGTGGCAATCTGGAAGTGGGGGAGGATCAAGGGCCTTGTCTAAAGGCTGTTTTGTCAAGAAAGCATATTTTTACTTAGCTTGAATACTTACTTTGGCATATTTTGGAGGTGGACAGATAGACATAACAGAGAGTGATGCTAAGGAGACCCCAAATCACCCCTGGGTAGTCACATGGAACCCAGGTTTGGTAAACACTGTAAAACCTCCTTATTGTTATATGAAGCATAAGATGCTTCTTCTGAGGTTCTGACTTCACTCTCCTGGAAAGTGTTTTTCAAAGTGTTGTTTACTGATCCAGAATATCTGGGGTCAGTGGTGGTGGTGCTGGGAGGGGTGAGGTTACCAGGGAGGGAGACTGTGCATTTTTAATAAACACTTTAGGTAGCGCTTAATGCATAGTAAAGTTTGAAACTAGTGTCTATGAAAAGAATAGCAAGACCACTTACCCTTCTGATGTATGGAATTTCTTCACTTTCTCATATTCTTCATTTTGTACTTTTCATTTCTTTCTACCTCTTTGCAGCCTTTTGAAATATGAATGTCTCTCCTCATTTATTTTCCCCGTTGTGACCAGGAAAGTCTGCATCTTTCCAAATGAGTTGGATTGTCAAACCGGTGTCCCTTAAAACCTTTCATGTTCCATCTAGGGACATCACTTGCATTTACAAAACATAGTATTGGCAATTGTCTTGGGCAAGGAGGAAAACATAATGGCAATAATATCAATACCATAAATTTAAATAACGTGCTACAATTCACAGTTAAATAGAATTAATTTGTATGGTTAAATTCATAGTTAAATAACATGATCTCATCAAATTTCACAATTTGCTGTCAGGATAGATCATATTCCTATTTTACAGATGAGGAAATTGAGATTCAGAGAAGACAAGGACATACCTGATTAGTATGTAGAAGAACTGGCCCACCGAAGTTGACACATATCACCAGATGGCCTCTGGAGTGACGTTTGTGCACACAACTTAGAAGTCAATGCTTAGAGCAGATTTGTTGATGTCAAATTGTCTGGGTTCTGACCTTTGTGATTCCTTTGAAAAAAATCTCCATTGAAATTGTCATAGGCATCCACTTGTTGAATAATTTTCTCTTGTGAAAGACACTTCTGAGTTAGTCTAGCTCCATTCTTATCTGCCAGCTTTACCATAGGCCTCAACATTTTTGAAATGGCTCACTTCCCTACCTAGTTTGCCACTGCATTACTCCAGGGGGAACATGGGTTTAAGAGTTCCAAAAAATAATTTTTCTCATATCCTTTTATGCTACATTTATAGATACATCTATTCATGTGCATTTTAGATTTTCTACTGCTTTATTTTGATCATCTTAATTTAATCCTTTTGACCTCATGTTCCTTCATTAAAGTCATTGAATTAAGGAAGGAAATGGGACTGAGGAACCCCATGCTAGATTTCTCTAAAGGCAGGCCCAGTGAGCATCCATCTAACCTTTGCTATGCCCTTCCTGTGATGGGGACATATTTTCAGGGATTGCAGCCCATAATAACTAGACCCCTCTCATTGTCATATAATTCTTCCTTTATGTTGTGTTGAAACTTTCAACCTTTGGTCTTTTTTTGATCTCTTAAGCAACACAGATGTCTTGTCCCTTGTTTTGATGTGAGAGTTCTTCAAATACATAAGCCAGTCATCATGTAGATCTAGAGTTACAGAATTGGGAGTTGTTATGGGATAAATTGTATTGCCACGAAATTCACACTTTGAAGTCCTAACCCCTCAATATTTCAGAATGTGACTGTGTTTGGACATAGAGTCTTTAAAGATGTAATAAATTAAAATGAGGTTATTAAGGTAGACCCCAATTCAATATGGCTGGTATCCTTACAAAAAGAGGGAATTAGGACACAAAGACACACAAAGGGAAGACCACGGATACATGGGAAGGAGATGGCCATCTACAAGCTAAAGAGGCCCCAGAAAGTTAATGCTACCAACATCTTGTCTTCGATTTCTAGCTTCCAGGGCTGTGAGAAAATAAACGTTGGTTGCTTAAGCTACCTGGTCTGTGGTGCCTTGTTATGGCAGTCCGAGCACACTAACACAGGAGTCAAATGTATGTGGGATTAGAGCCAAGGAGATACTTGAGCTCACTCAGCAAATATACAGGGGGAGAGGGTAAGAGAGTCATGAGATGAAAACCTTTACAGATTAGGTGCAGGGAGGAGGGTGTGGGAACCATACTTAGAAAAGAATCAAGAGAGAGTAGAGTGAAAGAAGACAAAGGAAGAAAGAATTCTAGGCTCTGTTATTTTGGGTTCTAAGTTCCTTAACCTTGTGTTCACTTTTGTCACAGTTGTCTTCAGTGTTTAAATTCTCTATTTATTCCTTGGCTCATGCATCAAATTAAGAAGGTGGGGGTTTTAAATATGAAAATTGGTCATCTCAACATTCAAAAGTAAAGTTCAAAGGTTTATGTTAGTGTCATTGAATTAGGGGTCAATCTCAGAATTTACTTGGGGAATTTTTCAAGGTACACATTTCTTTTACAGAGACTGTGCAGTTCAATTTCAGAATAGATTTGTAGTGGGGTACTAAAACATATTTTTAAAATAAACAAACAAGCAAGCAAATAAACAAAGAAAAAGACAAAATCCCATGTACCTCCCCAGGTGCTTCTGCTGTGCACACTGATTGAGATACAATAATCCAGATGAAAGTAAAAATGATCTATTTCCCTACATGACTGGAAATGATGCCAAATAATTATAGATTTCAAACTTCATGGAAAAGTGTAAATTTCACCTATATGGGGGAATGTTTTGTGAACCCAGGAAGCACAGCTTACGTTTCCTATTCTTATTACATTATTACTTTTAATAATAGCATTGAAAATACTAGTTGTCCTGGTAGGCTTTGGGGATGTTTATTTTCTTCCTCCCAGCAATGACTTCCCTTGGCCAGCAGGCACTGTTCTTTTCCCATATTTCAGGATCTCAGTCTGAAACAAGCTATGAAAGCTTACAGCAGTCAGTCATATTGACCATCACATTATTCTTTGTGACTTGGGAGAATACCCCTGTTCTCTCAAATGCTCTGTCTGCTGAGAATTAGGAACCATTTCTATGTAGTAAAGAACAATCGCTCACTGGGAAGTATACTCTTCCTTCTTGTGGAAGAAAGCTTATGACACTGAACTTGATAAAAGCCATCATTTTCACAAGCTCAAATAAAACAAGTCATCTCCATTTCACCTCCCACCTCTACAGGTTCAAGTATGTCGGGGAGACCAAACTGTAAAGATGGCATCACAGGCTTTAGGAGGAAACAAATCAGGGCTAACCAGGGTAATCAAATTCTGTATAAAAACAATGAATTGTGCAACTTTAACTTAGATATTCTAAAGAAAGTCTATCATGCCTTTTATTCATTTCTGGAAATATTTTTAACCACTGCTCTATTCTTGGTGGGGGGGGGCGAGGAGACAATAGGGTCTTAAGAATAACCAGACTCTGTTAATTTAGTTCAGGTATTCAGGTATCAGGTATTATTAGGTTAACTACAACTAATTCGTATTAGGTTCTGAGTAGGTAGGTAGCGCTATTATACGTTGTGCCTAAAAGATCACAATGGAAAGATGTGTGTGTGTGTGTGTGTGTGTGTGTGTGTGTGTGTGGTGGGGGGGGCAGGGGAGCACCCTGTTTAGAAATTTACCAGATCTGCCTGATGAGTACCAACTTGACTGGTTTGTCTATGTTAGGGATGCTGAAAAGACACTCTCCTGTCCCAAATTATATTTTATCCAAGTGTCACAGTGTCTGACATTCCACCTCTAAAGACTAATTCCATCGTATTTTTTTCCTTCCCTTAAAATAAGAATTCTCTTGGTTTGTGCAAAACACAAAACTAATTCACATAACAATGGCTAGAAGAGACTAGCAGAGCTGGAGAAACTTGAAGTTCATCAGTGGAGAAAAGGGGAGGTTTCCTAAGGAGGCCAGGGGAAAGCACAGAGAGAGGAGGGGAGGGTCCATGGGCACACATTTTGCCCATGTGGGAATTTTGAATGGGGTTGACTCTGCGTACTCAATACCACTTCAAAACAAAACAAAATAAATAATGCATCTTTCGGAGTTGCTTTCATCTATTGCACTATTTCAGTAGTTGAACTGGCCAAGATTTGTAGAGCTAGAGTAGAGAAGGGTGACAAGCTTTGCAACTAGAGTGCAAGTTGTAAATCATGACATTTATTTGGGCGCTGAGGCCAGATCATTTATGTTTGAGGAACACCTTTTTGAACGCAAATGCAGAGGGCATGACATGCATGGCATCTGTCTTTCATACCATTTCCCCTTTTTGAGGTAAGTCAGAGAGCTTGAGTTATGGAAAATTAAAAGGTCATTTTGTTTCCACATTCAATTTTCTTCCTTTCACTTAGAAAAGAACTTTTAGGCCAAAGACCATTTGAGGTGGCCCTGGTTCCTCCTTGTTTCATTCACTGGCCCCTCATTTCTTCTTGGACCTTCATTTCAATGGACCATCCTTTAGGAGGAAAATGATTCTAGTGACCTCACTATAGGGAGGCAGGAGCCTCTGGCATGTTATCAGACTCCCAGGCTGTTCTACATGAGCACGACTCTTTGCTTTGGTATAGGAAGATAATGCCATTTGTAAGTCAACACTCAAGCATCTTGGCAAACTTGTTAAGTGCACTGGGAGCCCTAACCACTGCTATTGGCTCAGAGATAGGGATGTTACTTGCAACTCACCTTCAGAATTTGACTCTGATTAAATTAAGTTATTCAGGTGGAGTCCTGGTTTGTGAAAAGGATGTAAACCGAGGAGGTGCTGGCATTTATTCCTCATGTGGCTTCTGAGGACACACAGAAAGGTGTTGTGGCCAAATTAGCCAGTTTTTGGTTCCCCAAATAACTTTGGTTGTAGCCACCTGACTTGACTCTATGAGCTAGTGGGAGGCTGTTTTCCCTGAATGTTTTTGCATCTTGGTTTTCATGTCACTACATGAACATTCAGCCCACAGATTTCTGTTATCTAATCAGGTGCATCGGTTCGTGGTGGAGATGAGAGGGGAGGAACGCCCCTCTGACTCAGATTTTGCACAAACAAAACTCAGCCTTGTTAGCAAAGACAGGGAAGAGCACCCACAGCTCAGGTCAGATCTTTCCCCACAATCGGTGGGGCAGTGCAGATGGGTGAGTTTTTGTGGCAAGATAAGCAACTCCACTTTGGTATGCTAATAAAATTAAAATGTCAATATTTACACATGACCTTCAAGGCTCTTACACTCTCGCTTTCTTAGGATTCAGTACAGGCTGCATTTTCTTTAGTCCGTTACCAACAGCTTGGAAATTCAGTTAGAGGACATAACCCAAATGTTCTCCAAATGTTGCTTCCAAATGGGCATCTTGAAAAGTGCTGATTTAAGGCGTGCAACCTTTCTGCACTGAGAGAGGGCTGTCGCTCTGCTCACCCAACTGCAGGGGAATTACCAGAAGATTAAAACCACCAATGATAAAGATAGCGCCAGGGAGCACACTTTAATTTGTTGATAACTAAAGCACAAGAGGCCTTTGTACAGGCTTCTTGAAGCCTCACTATTGTGTATTGCACATTCAACCCCTGCTTGTGTGCTGACACAAACAAATAAACGCGATCATAACGGTTGAAATGTAGTTAGAAACACAATTGAGAACATCTGTATTGTAAGCAGAAATAAATTAGAAATACTGGAGTGTTTTGTAGCTGTGAAAACGAAGGAATAAAAAAATAACCCACAGTACCTGGATTAAGCGGTTATAAATAATGTATAAAGCAAAAATCTCATTACCCCCTGTGTAAACTCCCCCCCCAATAAAATATATTTTATGAATGTAGTAACACTGTAATAACCAAAGCATTTGTTTTTACCCACAAACTTTCCATTTCATAACTGTGAGATTGTTTGGATTTACAAGTTCGGGACCAAACATCCCCGAGTTTACTGGTTTTGGACTCTTCCTTGTGACCTTCAGCTCTGGGACTCAGCGCAGTTCCACACTCCACTATTTATCAGAATGTTGCTTTGCACAAGAGAAAGCTTCCCCTAGATGCAGCTACATAAAAACAAACAGAGGCGAAAACAGATCCCTGCAGCCCTGGAGGAAAAGGCCTTGAAACACTTGCATTGCCGAAACCACGGGGCAGAAGGGAGGTGCGCTAGGTATGCATGTCAGCAACACCTGGTGTGGCTCCCGGAGTCCGGGCTGCTAGCGATAGAATTGATCATGTTGCTAATGTTAATATAAGTAAAGTGACAGCTGCCAGATTAGTGCGCTTTATCCAACTGAGCTATGGGGCCATTACAGGGGTGGCCAGAATTTTCCCAGGGTCACCATCTTCAGCATAGCCAGGAACCAGAAGGAGTCTTTGCATGCCCACTCACTGTTGCAGCCCTTCCCTCTTCCATTTCTATTTATTTATTTATTTGTAAACCCATAATAAGGCCCTGGAAAATCATGGAATGCAGCAGCATGCTGAAGAGTCAAGCATGATTCTAGAGGCCTGTTATTTATGAAACCCAGTTCTCCTGGATCATGCAAGGCAAACACTGTATCTTTAAGATATACTAGGGCAAGAAGTAAAGCACAGAGAGCTGGCTCAATACAGTTTTTTAATATAGTAGGAGCCACCCTAAGCCTAATTGTCTGCTACCTTAGTTACCTAATGATTCCTTCTGAGCTTTTAATTAATGAATTAATGTACATCCTATCTGGCTCTCCTAATGTCCTTGGACTGGCTCTTAAGTGAATCACAGATATCCACACAGATAACTGCCCGAATCCTAGGCCAATGCCTGATCAGGTGCTGCTCTTACTTGCATGACTTGTGACCCTGTTCTATTTCCGCCTGGCCCCAATGGGACAGCAGTGTGGTTAAGCAGCTAAGCAGAATGACCTCATTAGATTTCTTCCACTACGAAGTCACATGTGGACTCATCTTTGGAGTCACAGTCAGGAACTCATAATTTCTCTTCATTTTGGTATACAGCTATGGCACAGTGACACAAAATTACTGGATTATGACTCAGAAAATTGCTCTTAAGTCCCACTTTTTTTCCTACTACCTGAGTGACATTGGATCAGTTCATCTCTGAGCTTCAGTTATCTAGAAAGTGGGAATAATATTACCTCATATTATTCCCTTAGTGGGATCTAAATTAGGTAATGCAAAGAAAGTGTTATTGAATGGTGTGGTGTTATCATTTGTCTTAGTCCATTCAGGCTGCTGTAACAAAATACAGACAGGGTAGCTTACAAACAACAGAAATTTATTTCTTACAATTCTAGAGGCTGGAAGTCTGAGATCTGGGTGCCAGCATGGTTTGGGTGAAGGCTGTCTTTTGGGATGCATATTTCTCACTTTCTGTCTGTGCCTTCACATGACAGAAGTGAAAGAAAAATCTCTCTGGAGGCTCTTATTTTTTTTTTTTAATTTAAAGGTTTTTATTAAAAAATATACCTAACATTGAACATTATATCAGTTTCAAGTGTACATCATAGTTATTCAACGTTTATATACCTAAAGAAGTTGTAAGTAATAAGTCCAGTTACCATCTGACACTATATCATGTAATCACAATATAATTGACTATATTTACCATGCTGTACATTATATCCCCGTATCTTGTTTGTTTTATACCTGGAAATTTGGACCACTTATTGCCCTTCACCTCTCACCTCCCTTTAAAAATTTTTTCAATTACAGTCGGCATTCAATATTATTTTATACTAATTTCAGATGTACAACATAGTGGTTAGACATTTGTATAATTTAAGAAGTGATCCCCCTGACTAGTCTGGTACCCACCTGGCACTATATATAGTTATTACCATATCATTGACTATATTCCCTATGCTTTACTTTACATCCCTGTGATTATTTTATAACTACCAATTTGTACTTCTTAATCCCTTCCACTTTTTCACCCACCTCTCTAACTCCCCTCCTATCTGGTAACCATAAAAATGTTCTCTGTATCTATAAGTTTGTTTGTTTTGTTTGCTTATTTTGCTCTTTGGATTCTACATATAAGTGAAATCATATTGCTACTGTCTTTCAGTGTCTGTCATACTGCACTCAGCACATACTCTCCAGGTCCATCCATGCCGATGCAGATGGCAAGAACCCATTCCCTTCCATGGCTGAGCAATATTCCATTGTATATATGAACCACCTCCTCTTTATCCATTCATCCATTGACAGACCCCCCCCAGGCTGCCTCCACATCTTGGCCATTGTAAACAATGCAATGAACATATGGATGCACATGTCCTTTCAAAGTAGCATTTGGGTTTCTTCAGATAAATACCCTGGAGTGGCATTACTGATTCTTTTACTATGTATTCTTATAGCCTTTGTTTTAAAGTCTACTTTGTCTCCTATAAGTATTGCTACCCCAGCTTTTTTGTTTTGTTTCATTTCCATTTCTATGAAACAATTTTTTTTTAATCTCTTTATTTCTTTGTGTGTGTATTTCAATCTCAAGTGAGTTTCTTGTAGGCAGCATATGTAAAGGTTTGTTTTCTTATCCATTCAGCCCTCCTATGTGTTTTGATTAGAATGTTTAATCCATTTATATTGAAAGTAATTGTTGATATACATGTAGCTATTGCTATTTTATTAGTCATAATTTTGATCTTTTTTTTTTTTTTTATCCATCTTAAAGAAGTCCTTCTAACCTTCCTGGTAATACTGGTTTGGTGGTGATAAACTCCTCCTATAGCTTTTTCTTGTCTGGGAAGCTCTTTATCTGTCCTTTGATTCTAAATGATAGCTTTGCTGTGTAGAGTAATCTTGGTTGTAGGTCCTTGTGTTTTATCGCTTTAAATATTTCATGTCAATCCCTTCTGGCCTGCAAAGTTTCTGTTGAGAAGTCAGTTTACAATCTTATGGGAACTCCCTTATAAATTACTAGTTGCCTTCCTCTTGCTGCTTTTAGGAGTCTCTGTCTGTAAGCTTTGCCATTTTTATTATGACGTGTCTTGGTGTGGACTTCTTTGGGTTCATCTTGTTTGGAATTCCACGCTTCCTGGACTTGCATGCTATTTCCTTCATCTGGTTTGGAAAGTCTTCAGTCATTCTTTCTTCACATAGGTTCTCAATCCCTTGCTTACTCTCTTCTCCTTCTGGTACCCCTATGATGTGTGAATGTTGTTACACTTGATGTTATCCCAGAGTTCTCTTAAACTATCCTCATTTTAAAACAGAATTTTTCCCTGTGTTCTAATTGGATGTTTTCTGCTATCTTGTCTTCCAAATCTCTGTTTCAATCCTCTGCTTCATCTATTCTGCTGGTGATTCCTTCTAGTATATTCTTCACTTCAGTCATTGTATTCTTCATGTCTGACTGGTTCTTTTTTATGGTCTCTATGACCTTTTCTATGCTTGCCATCTCTTTGTTGAAGTTCTCACTAAGTTCCTTGAGCATCCTTATAAGCAGTGTTTTAAACTGTCTCTGGTAGGTTGCTTGCCTCCATTTTCTTTAGTTGTTTTTTCTGGAGATTTCTCCTTTCTTTTGAGATGTATTTCTGTGTTTTCTTATTTTGGCTGTCTCTCTGTGATTGTGTCTATGTATTAGGTAGATCAGCAACATCTCCCAGTCTTGACTGGGTGGTCTTATGTAGTAGGTGTCCTGTGGGGCCCTCACACATTCTCTCTGGTCACCTGTTCCAGGTACTGTCCCTTTGTGTGGGTTTTGCATGCCCTCTTGTTATATTTGAGTCTTGATTGCTATTGGCGTATCAGTGTGTTGGATTGACCCTCAGGCTTACTGGCTGTGGGGGTTGGCTATCCACAGCAATGGGGGGTACTTTCCCCACTGAGCAGGATTCACCCCAGTGAGCTCTGATGGCTGTTGAGTCCACCCTTTGGGTGTGCCACTTGTAGGGCTAATTAGGTGGTGCTCTGCTATGGTCTGAAGCCAACCTCCAAGTATGTTAGTTCTGGGGCCTCTTGGGAGGGGCTGCAATGCAGGCCAGGTCAGCCACTGCTTGTGACCAGCTGGGGACTAGCTAGTAGAAGCTACAAAGTGATTCACAGTCGGTGGCTGCCTATGGTTGACCTGGAAGCACATGGGAGAGGCCTTGCTATGAACCGAGGATGACAGCTACCAGTACCAGGTCTGGGGTTGCTCCACAAAGAAACAGAACACTGTGAGGGCTACTGCCAGCTGCTGGCACCTGTAAGGGTCAGCTGCTGATAAAACTTCTGGCAGTATGGAGTTGGGTGTGGTGGTGTCTCAGTGAGTCTACCAGCAAGTGGAGCTCACCAGACCAATTCAGGTTCACATTTGGCCATGGGCATTGGGGGAAGGATCAACACAGGAAATATGGTGCCCGCCAGCTGGCTGCATGGGAAGAGGACCTCATTCAGGGAAATTGGTGACAGTCCAGTCCTTGTCCTGAAGCCACACAACTCAATTTTTCCCCTTATGTCTCCAATGCCCCCCAATTCACTGTCCCTCCACTGGAGCCCAAGGTGAGTGTATGTGAGTGAGTGAGTCTGTGTGTGGACCCTTTAAAAGGATGTCTGGGCTTCCCCCAGCCTTCCATCCCACCCAAATGTTCAGATACCCCACTGTTTTCACAGCCATATTTTGTGGGGGCTCCTCTTCCTACACCAGTACTCCAGGCTGAAGAGCCTGGTATAGTATTGGGGTCCCTCGCTCCTCCATGGGGCACTTCTGTGGCCAAGATATCCCTTCTGAATTTCACCCACCACAACGAGGTTTGGGGCCAGCCCATTTTGTGTCTTTGCCCCTCTTACCAGTGTCAATGTGGCTTTTCTTCTTTATATCTTTAGTTATGAAACTTCTATTCAGCTAGACTTCACATGTTTCTCCAGGTTAATTGTTCTATAATTTATTTGTAATTTTTTTTTGTTTTTTTTGAGGGCAGTGTCACTGGCCCTCATATGTGGGACCCGAACTGGGGCCACTGGCATCCCAAGCTAGCTCTTAATCACCGCACCACTTGGCCAGCCCAATTTATTTGTAATTTTGACTTGTTCACGGGATGAGGCAAACACAGCATTTATCTACTCTGCCATTTTGGATCTCTCTGGAGCCTCTTTGATTAGGATATTAATCCCATTCATGAGGCCTCCACTTTATGACCCAATCACCTCCCAAAGTCCATCTCCTGATACCATCACTTTATTAAAATTTTAACATATAATTTTTTGGGGGGAAATCAACCATTCAGACCATAGCATCATTATTAAAAGGATATATCTATTCTACCTATGTTTCTATATGCTTTGAGGATCAATTAAAAAATATGTGAAGAGGGCTTTTAAAAATGTAACGAGCTAAGCAATGCAAAGTACATCACTACATTGTAAATGTAATGGCCATAGCCATATCAGCTGGTTTACCTGTATTCACAGGTTCCATGTACACATTTGCCAGAGCAGCTCAGTCTGCTAGACCAAAGAGAGGGTGCAGTGGCTGGAGATAATAGATTTGGTGTTACCTTTATTACATACTTTTAAATCATGAACACCTTAATTAATTGCATTTAGACCTTTCTCATTTCTTTTACTTCTTATGTGAAGAAACAATAGTCACCTCCTAATATTGTTCTTGGGAAACATAATTAAAGTGGATTCTGAAAAAAAACTTTTAAGGACAAAGTTATGTGAGGGACATAAATTATATGTGAACTCCTTCAGCAATAAATAGGTACATCTCCACATATCCTTAGTATCTCAAGCTGATAGTATAACAACAAGTGCCTTTTGAATCAGGACAAGGTAATGGTTCTGCTCATGTGACAATCTAGGTCTTGGAGTCTGGAATGAAAGCAGGGTGTAAAGAGCAGATTTCATTTTCAGAGAAAGGTTAAGCTTGAATTTTTGGGCAGGAGGTGGTTAGGTGGATTTCTTTTTAAGTCCTTAATTTACCTGATGAGTTTTGTGTCCTTGTGATTGTTGTTGCCTGTTCCAGGTTATGAATAAATTTAGCACACAAAAGAGGTCATTTAAAAATCTGTCCCTCAGCTGTTCCATTTCCTCTAGTTCTCCATCCAGCTTTCTCTTCTTCTTCACTAATTTGGCCACCCTTGAGGCTGACTTTCTGATCTTAGTGAGTTTAAGATAAGTGGCATGTGATTTTAGCAATGTTTGGAAACTTCTATACAAGGATTGTGGAAAAGTAGAGGTTTCCAGAAAACATTTAAGTGAAGTTAATAGATCCATTTTATTATTCATTTATTTATGACTTGGAAACAACATTTTATTTTGAACTAATTTTAGACTTACAAGAGGTTGCAAAAACTCTATGAAATGTTCCTATATTCCTCACTCTGCTTCCACTTATGTTAACATCTCTCATCACCATATCATAATTATCAAGAATAGGAAATAAAAATTTCATACAGTGTTATTAACTAAACTGCAGACTTCATTAGAAATTCACTAATCTTCCTGCAAATATCATTTTTCAGTACCAAGATCCTATCCAGTATCCCTACATTGCTCTTTGCTGCCTATCTGTGATAGTTCCTCTTTCCTTGTCCTTCATGACTTCGGCACTTTTTGAACAATAGTGATCAGTAATTTTGTAGAATGTCCTTTAATTTAGGTTTGTCTAATATTTTCTCATGATTGGTATAAGATTACGCAGTTTTGGCAAGAATGTCACAAAAATGATACCTTTTCAGCACATTATATCAAATGATTCATGATATCAATACATCTTATTACTGATTATATTTACCTTGATCACTTGCTTAGGCTGGTGTCTCCTGGTTTCTCCACTATAAAGGTACTATCTTTCCCTTTGTATTGATAAGTATTTTGAGGGAAATATTTTGAGTTTCTTCAAATCCTGTTTATCCTTCCTGAATTTATTTTCTATAAAGGAGCAGACACCTGTGTACTTTATTGTATCATATTTCTCAAACAAAGGATTGTATACATTAAATAATCTTTGGGGCTTTACCTTTTTTTACTTAATATGCATTGTGGTTTTCCTCATTCTTTCATATAGTTTCATAGTACTTCATTGTGTGGATACGAGTTGAGACAATTAAATTTGCAAACTCATCCTAGAAAAAGTGCTGTATGCCTCATTGCTGAATATCACTTTGGTCAATCTTAAAGTACTTCCCTTGGGAAGCCATGCACCAACACCAGTGCCTAACCCACCCTTCAAAGCAATTTTGACACTCTTTTTCTGAAATGACCATCAGAACTGTCGTTGTATTACCCTTGATATCCTGAATGTCATCAAAATGTCTTTCTTTCAGTATTTCCTTTATTTTCAGGTACAGAGAGAAGTCATTGGGGGCCAGATCAGGTGAGTAGGGAAGATGTTCCAATACAGTTATTTGTTTACTGGCTAAAAACTCCCTCACAGACAGTGCCATTTTTTCTTTGTTTCGATGGTTTTTCTCATTTCCTTTAAAAATATTTGTACATTTTCCCTTTTTGTTGATCAAGTTAGCTAATGGTTTACCTATTTTGTTAAGTTTTCCGTCCAATCAGGATTTTGATCCATTGACATTCACCAAATGCTTATATGGCAATGTAGGCCTATCAACTTTTCTTTCCTGTCGCCTATTTTTCAGTTGCAATATTTCTACTTTGTTACAATATATAACAACTGCATGGCAATCTTTCACTTTTGTTTTAGTATTATATGTACATTTATATATCTTAAAATGCTTCATATTAGTCCTTTTATTAAAGTTTTCCCAGTCACTATTTGGTTGGGTGAATCTCCTTTAGTAGACTCTTCAAGAATAGTTTATGGGTACAGAATTCCATAAGTCTTTTTTATTTGTTTTTAATTTTTCAATTACAGTTGATATTGAATATTATTTTATATTAATTTCAGGTGTACAGCATAATGGTTAGACATTTAAGAAGTGATTTTCCCTGACTAGTCTAGTACCCACTTGGCACTATACATACAGTTATTACCATATCATTGACTGTATTCCCTATGCTTTACTTTACATCCCCATGACTATTTTATAATTACCAATTTGTATTTTTAATCTCTTTTCCTTTTCACCTGCCCCCCAACTCCCTCCCATCAACACCCCAGCAGATTTAGTACCCATCTGACACCATACATAGTTATTACACTATTATTGACTATATTCCTTATGCTATACCTTACATCCCCCATAACTACTTTGCAACAAACAATTTGTACTTCTTAATCCCTTCCCCTCTTTTCACTCACCCCCAAACCCCCTCCCATCTGGCAACTATCAAAATGTATCCTGTATCTATGAGTTTATTTCTGTTTGGTTTGTTTATTTTGCTATTTAGAGTCTACATATAAGTGAAATCACATTGCATTTGGTTTTCACTGTCAGACATACTTTACTCAGCATAATACCCTCCAGGTCCATCCATGCTGCCGCAGATGGCTAGAACCCATTCCCTTCCATGGCTGAGCAATATTCCTTGTATATATGTACCACCTCCTTTTTATCCATGCATCCATCGATGGACACCCAGGCTGCCTCCACATCTTGGCCATTGTAAACAATGTTGCAATGAACATATGGATGCACATATCCCATTGAAGTAGCATTTGGGTCTTTTCAGATAAATACCCTGAAGTGGGATCATTGGGTCCTTCTTTGTTTCTTGTTATAGCCTTTGTTTTCAAGTCTATTTTGCCTGACATAAGCACTGCTACTCCAGATGCTGCTGCTGCTGCTTCTTCTCCTTCTTCTTCTTCTCCTTCCTCTTTCTCCTCCTCCTCCTCTTCTCCTTCTCCTCCTTCTCCTTCTCCTCATTTTCCTCGTTCTCTTTCTCCTCCTCCTCCTCCTCCTCCTCCTCCTCCTCCTCCTCCTCCTCCTCCTCCTCCTCCTTCTTCTTCTTCTTCTTCTTCTTCTTCTTCTTCTTCTTCTTCTTCTTCTTCTTCTTCTTCTTCATTTCTATTTTCATGACATATATTTTCCATCCCTTTAGTTTCTATCTCTGTGTGTTTTTCAATCTGAAGTGAGTCTCTTGTAGGCAGCATATATAAGGGTTTTGTTTTCTTATCCATTCAGCCACCCTATGTCTTTTGATTGGAGCATTTAATCCATTTACATTGAAAGTATTGTTGATAGATGTGTAGCTATAGACAATTTTATTATTCATAAGTTCGATCCTTTTTATTTTATGTTTTTTCCATCTTAAAGAAACCCCTCTAACATTCCTTTTTTTTTTTTTTTCTTTTGAGGGCAGTGTCACTGGCCCTCATATGTGTGACCTGAATTGGGGCCGCCAGTGTCCCAAGCCAGCTCTTAACCACTGCGCCACTCTGCCGGCCCACTAACATTCCTTATAATACTGGTTTGGTGAAGATGACCTCCATTAGATTTTTCTTGTCTGGGAAGCTTTTTATCTGCCCTTTGATATTTAATGATAGCCTTGCTGGGTAGAATACACTTGGTTGTAGGTCCTTGCTTTGGAGAGCCTGCTGAGAACTTCTCTCACCATGCTGTCTCCATTGTACTAGAGTATAAGTCCTAATAACTCTTGTCTGGGCTTCTGGTTTGGCCTCTTGTCAATTTTTATTACATAGAGAGCCTAAGAATCCAAGGTCAGTAACAAATTGTTCATTGATATAGTCAAGGACAGCTTGACTATATATAAAATCACTTTTTTTTCACAATTTCTTTCATTGAACTTTTAAAAAATGTTACTCCATTGTTGCCTTCTTTGTATGTTAGTTTTAAAAACTCTGATGTCAGTTGAACTCTTTTGCCTTTATTTATTTTGAAAAGCAATTTTTTTTTTTTTTTGCAAAAGTTATTTGTGCTTTTTGTCTGGAAGTCTTGAGGATTTTATCTTTGTCTTTGTAATCTAATAGTTTTACTAAGATTGGTTTCAGCTTTGGTCATTTTGGGTTAATTTTCCCAGGTACTTAGTAAGCTTTTCAAAGCTTTTTCTATTTCTGGAAAAATTCTTTGGATTAGAATTTTAAAGAGTAGTTGTGTTTCATTTGTTTTCTTCAGGGACCCCAATAATAAAAATATTCATTGCTTGCCTGTCTTTTATTTCTACTATTTTTCTCTGATACACTGTATGTCTTCCTTTGTGTCATTTTTCTTCTCTTGGTTGTTTTCCTTACTTTCTTCAATGTCCCTTATAAAATTTTTATTTGAGTGTGTTTTCTCTTGGGTATTTTGTAATTTCTTCTTTATTTCTGAGGTAATATTATCTTCCCCTCCCACATTTCTTTCCTAAGTTCAATCAGCTATTTTTTCATTTCTCCTTTTTTTTGTCCATTTCTGCTCTTGGTGTTTGAATTTCTAATTTGAAGTGTTCTTTCATATCCTTAAATGCTTATTAGAATATATTTAATTTGTTATGAAGTATAAACTTAAAGTTTCCTTCTGTTTTATGATTGATTTTTGAGGGGGGAGATTTGTGTGCAAATTCATTCTGTAATAGTCTTTTTTGGATTTTATTGTTGTTGTAGTTTTGTTGCTGCTGTTTGTTTTTTGGTGATGTTGGAATGTTTTACATGGTTCCTAGTTAAATGGCACTCTTTACTGTTAGTCTAGTAAAATTCAGGTACTTTAGCAGGTTTTTGTTTGTTTTGGTGGTGAGGGAGGAATTGCGAGTCTACCAGTATTGTTGATTGATTTTTTTCTTTTAGGACCCTCATTTTCCTTCTTTTCTGCTTCATTACCAAATTGCCAAAGGACATTTCTTCCTTCATTTTTTTTTTATTTTTCTGTTTTTTTTTTTTTTTTTTTTCTCTCCCAGAAGCTGCATGTTTGGACTGTCCCTTGAAACCACACTTGTTCATTTCACTTGTGTTTGTCCCTGTAAATTATGTGTTTGGCCCTTTAAGTAGCTGCCTACCCTTTAAAAACACATACTTCAAAATCCTCTTCCTGAAGTCCTGCTCTATTTTATCTTTCTGGTGTCCTCACCAACCTTCCCTGAGGTGTCCTTACCTGTGCCCCTCCTCTGTATTCTGAATAGTTTTTATTGGTCTGCCTTTGCTTGTAGCAAAGTTCTGTGGTGGGGGAATGGAGGGACAAAAGGGTATGAGATTTATTTCTTTTTCTCTTTATACTCACATTTTTTAGCACTCTTGGCACTCTGTTCAAGTAATATTGAAAGTATGATTTTGCACAGAGATTTCATAGATCTGGTGTTACTTTGTATTGTTTGATGGAGGGAGGGAGTTGGGAGGTTACTTACTACACACCTGTCATTGTCTCCAGCTACTTGAAAGTCCTCAAAGAATGCATGCTTGTATATCCAAACAGCAAGCTCAGTTTTTCCCGTGGTTTTCCTCACCACCTATACTGCTAAAGACTCCCATAGTTAGATTTTGAACCCAGACTTTTTAAAACAAATCTTTGGATAGATATATCCAAATAAAATCATACAACTTCAAACTCACCAAGATCAAACCTTAACATTTTCCTTCCCCCACAAGCTTAATCTCCCCTCTCCCGTCACACACATTCTGTTTGTTGCTGAAAAGTAGCATCCCGCACTTGAAGATTGAAGTCAGAAATTTGAGAGTCATGTAGAGTCGTCTGTCTCCCCGCCCAACCATCTAATTGACACTTAATAAATGGCTATTAGAAAAATGTCCTCACCCTTTTTGGAAGAAATGAAAAAGAAACAACATTTTTGTCCTTTGACAACACCTAACATGAGGTTGGGTCAGGTGCTCTTTGCTGCATAGGCGTAGATCTTGCTAGTGATAGGAACAACAGCACAGAACATTTAACATTTAATAAGGTGTTTGTACAAATGATAAACTTCTTATTTGAGTCCAAGATCTTGGAGGCAGGAAAAATGTCTTATTCACTTGACAATCTTTCACAATAGTGGCAGAAAGCTTAATAAAGGTTATTAGGGATATTTTAAATAAATGAATGATAAAATGAATGAATGATTATGATATCAACTGTGGTAATAGCATATATCTCCCAATACAAAGAAAAAGTGGCCTTGAAGATCACTAAACTTAAGTGAGCCAACTCAAAATTTTACATGCATTAGGGATGTTACAAAAATGAATAATATGAACACTCAGACTCGGGCAAACTGAGGATTCTAAATGAGTGTTTCTTACTCATTTTTCGTGTGTGCCATGAATCCCTTTCACATTTGGTGAAGCCTGTGGACACTTCTCAGAATAATGCTCTAAAATTCATACCATAAAAAGCATAGAATTACAAAGAAAACCAATTACATAGAAATATAATTATCAAAGTATTAAAAAACACACAAATGTGTGACATAGTAATATGTATGCTTCTTTATTAATGCATTAAATAACAAGATCTAGCAGCCAGAATAATAACTACTGTATTTTCAACTCATGGTGAATATAAGCAATTTTTCAAGTTATCTGCAACCACTGTAATGTGATATGAAAACATCTGTGATTTCTGTTGGTGATGCAGTTATGGCACTGCTAATACCACAGTAGTCTCTTGCCTATGTTTATAATTTTAAAAAATGCTAAATTTTAGTTAGACATTAATAAAAAAAAAAAATGTAATTTTTTCCTATCCAAGTTCACAACCATCTGAGTTTTATCCACACACCTACATCCATGAATTCCAGGTTAAGAAACCCTCATTAGAAAGTACAGCTGCTGTTCAGAATCATGTGATTACAGCCATGCAGATTTGGGAGCCCAGTGGCTTATGGGTTCTCATTTTTTGTGACCTCTGACCTAAACCTCTGTGAAATTGTGAGTCCGTCATCTTATATTCCCCCTATAAGAGTTACCTTTAAGAGGGGAAAAAAATTGGAATGTGACAGCTGAGTTGTTCCTTGATAGGCAGAAAGGTCTATTTTGCACAAAACAAAATAGACTTGCAGTTTGCAAAGTTAAAGATAATATCCATAAGCCATTCCCTCCACACAACACTCTGAAGGAGCTCTCAGAGGCTGGACGGTGACAGAGGAGGGTGTGGAAGGTGATGGAAGAGGGCTGGAACCTGGAAAACAAATTCTACAACCTGTAGATAATAAATGAAAAAGGGTAGGAACTTCCCACTGGCTGATAGAAAGAAAATGTCACAAACATGAAAACATAATAAAGCTGGGTTTGAGTTCTTGGTGCCTTCCCTTCGTGATTAATGATTGGTCTCAAATAGGATGGGTACGGGAAAGTGAAGTTCCTCTTGAAGCAGCTTTAAAAATGCCACAGCTTTAAAAAAATTATTGTAACATCAATTTAAGAAAAAAAAAACCTGCTAAAATGTAAAGGTCAAGAAAGATTTGGGTGTTTTTAAATGCTGTCTTGAAGAAATTCTTATAAAGGTTAAGATGTCATGTAGTTTCAGAATTATGGGCAAAGGAAGGGGGTTCTGGACAAAAGCAGTACTACCTCAGGGCCCTTGGCGACTGTGACCCATGCCGACAGTGGGCAGCACGCAGCTAGTGGATCACAGCGTGTCACCATGTCAGTGGGGAAACCCAGGCACTGCTCTCTCGGAGGCTTTAAAGCCATGAGAACATTTCACTTCCAGAGCTCTGTTCTGATTGCAAGCAGGCCTCAGGATTATCCGTCCCAACTCCCCCCAGCCCCCACTACTCCCAAACAGCAGCACTCAAAACCCACCAGGTGAGGCAATTGTGAGCTCCTGCTGTTGCTTGCCTTCTGTCACTCTGCCCTGAACTGCCTGATCCTTCAGCAGGAAGTTTCCACAGAGAGAGCCACCCCTTGTTTTTAGACTTATGGAGTATGGCAGCATCTCTTCGCCTCCACATATAAAGTGTTCTGTGGACATGGCAGAGGTTTCCATGAATTCATGCCTAAGTGGTCTGGGAACAGGTGTCCATTTGGTCTCAGGTGTTCTAGCCACAAGCTAACAGACTCCTATGGGATGTCTCCTGGCCCTGAAGTGCTCTGTTGGGAATTCAGAGTAGAGTGCCTCTACACCAGTGCATCTGAGCAGGGCTACCCCTCAGGGACTTGGGGGGCCACCAGGGCATTGGAGACCAGTGATTCTGAACCAGTCTTCACCAACATGACCTAGATCAATTAAAAGTTATCCAACTGCACCTCTCAGTGTAGCCTTTGGAGCAGCAGCTTCAGCATCACTGAGAGCCTGTTAGAAAGCCAGAACCACGTGCCTCACCCCAAACTTACTGAACCAGAATCTGCATGCTAACAACATGCCCTGGTGATATGTATGCCCGCTAAAGTCTAAGACTTTACTCTTAGACTTTACTAACGTTACTAAGTAAGACGTTACTAAGACTTTACTAACACTTTGACTCAAGGCATGTTTTCTGCGTAAGAAGAGCATGCACATGTGTAGGCACACAGAAAGGCCACCTCTCCCACTGGGAATCTCTATTGAATGCTAAGAGTAAGTCATAACCCTCAAAAGAAAAGGATAGAAACTACCATGATAGCGTTCCAATCTGCCATGCCCACATCCATAAAAGGAAACTCGAGTTTGACACTGCATGCTTGCTGTGGGTAGTTACTACTATGAACTCGGCTGTGAGTAGTTACTTAACAAGCTTAACCTGGATGACGTGGGCCTTTTGAGGAACAAGCCAAGTCATTTGACTGCTCACACCACCTCTCCCCCAAATTAGTGACTTTGTAACATTAATTGATTTTATATATCAGGACTGGACTTTCAGGTAGGGAGCTAGACCTTTGCAAAACATAATTTGCAGGGCATCAGAAAGCAGCTGTTAAAAAGCAATCTGAATGTCTTGTTAATTGAATCTGAATTCACCATCAAAGAGCCAGTCATTTGGGTTAACTTAGAGTTTCTTGTTAGACATGCAGGTCTCACTGTTGCTGCTGAGATCACTTCCTCTAGCATGAGTGAAATGCTTTCCCATTCTTCTCCTCTGGTGTCTGTCCCAAGCTCTCTTCCAAAGTCAGCTTACTTACCCTAACACTTACTACTTACTACTGCTTCTTATTTCTAATTGTACTGATTTTACATATTCCATTCAGCCCTGAAAATATACTCTTCTGCTATTGCATATAGTCTGTCGTTCCAACTAGATTTTTAAACCCATCAAAGCCAGAGATGTATCCTATTTCTTGTATTTCAGCCCCCAGCCCAAGGCACTATATCCAGGAGTGGTCTCATAAACTTAAAAAAAAAAAATTAAACCATCATCATCAGTTATGAATGGTCCTGGGTATCAGTACTTTCCAGGTGCTGGGCATTTCCCCACACATCTGGTCATGTGATCTTCACAAGTACCCACTGTGGTTCCAGTGACCTCTAGTGTCAGAGGAGGAGAGGGGAGATGAAGGCTCAGAAACCACAGGGGACTTTGCAAAGTCACATGGCTGGTGTGGGGCCGGCCCAGATCTGAACTCAGGTTTATCTGCAATGTGTATCTCTTTTTAAAATTAATACTGTGGTAGCAATGAGTTTTCCTTTTGCTGACTGCTGAGAACAAATCAAATAAAGGCTCTGGGAGGAGAAGGCTGGCTTGGGAGAGAGATGGATGAATGGATCCTCATGAGCGGTGGTTACGTGTGTGATACTGGGAAAGTTATTTCTTTCTGTACATCCCAGCTTCTGAATCTCTAGCATGATGGTGGTTATGCTTGACTCACTGGGTAACTGAAGAGTTCAACACTCGAGTGGGGTAACAGAGAAGAGAAAGTGTCCCGAATGTGAGAGCCAACTGCAGGAGCAGTCCTGTGTACAGCCGCTCCAGCTGCAGCATCTTGCTTTTTCTCTTGCTTGTTTATGAAGCCTTCAAAAAGTGGCAGCAGATATTCTCAAGGGTGGCCCTCATACTATGAAAAAGCTCTCAGAGGGTTATCTCCCACCTTCTGACATCAGAAAGAGCAGCTGTACTCTTTACTCTTAGGATGTGGAAGCTAGAAATTGCTCATTTATGAACCTACTTGCAAGGAAACAATTCATGCTAATGGGACCTGGCTTACTTCTTGGACATTCACCACAAAACTATCTTTGCTTTTGCAGACATCCAAAAACAAGCCCCCACAACACTCTGGACTTAGACAGAAGTGGATCTAATGTGATTCTTCCCAATCAATAGTCAATGAGGGATTTTAATTTGTGAACACAATTACCATGATTACTCTGACCCCTATGGAGTCACTGCATTTTACTACCCTTCTGGGGAACTGGATTTCCATATTTAGGAAGGAAAGCTAATGATATTAGAAATCTTGTGAAGCTACATAAAATTCTTTCCTAAATATGTAGTGCTTTTCTAAGAACTCTTTATGACTTAATGATGCAACCTAGTATTAAAATGTTTTATAGATATATATCATCACCACCCCAATTAAAACTTTAAGTAAAAGGGAACACAGTTAAAGTGTCAATGTTTGTATCAGAGCGGTTCCTCTTTAAGCTGGCCTCAATGGTTGAGACTCACATTTGAAAATTCTTACCATTAGACAATTTGTTTGGGTTAAGACATTGTCTCTAGAAGGAACATATTAAAAATACAGGCTACTTGGGTTTAATAACATATTTTTCACAATAACCATTATTCCAGATGCATGAATTACTTTATCAGATTAATTAGCTGTTGTCTATTGGATAATATGACTTTGAGGAAATAAAGCATATTTCAGTGGACATCATTGAAGTGTGAAGCAGTTCTATGAGGGATATACTTGCTTAGGGGCCCTATGCTGGGGGTCTGGGAGGCTAGAAGACAGAGAAAGACACTGAGTAACAAGGGGGAGAAGAGGAGAGAAAAGTGAGGGGAACATCAAAATCAAACTTCTATGTTCTTAACAGTGTTGTCTCTGATCACCACAGTCTTGCTTTCTGTTTAAATGCTTTTCAATATAAAGTGACCATATGATCTCTACTTTGGCCCAGGCCTCCAAAATATAGGTTTTACTTGTATCAAAATTAAAAATGAAATGATTCACCTGCCCATCCCTGTGGCAGTGATCACCTATATCTGGTTGTCTTCTCTGTCCTGGGCACATAGCTCAGCAGCATTTCCCAGCCCTGTGTGTCTAGAGGCGCTAATGTGACTGAGGGCTAGATTCCAGACTGTGGGTGGCCATAAAATATTTTACATGGACTTCTATCCTCTCTCTGTCCTCCCCTGAGTGGCTGGAAGCCAACAACTGGGAGACATAAGAGACATGGGAGAAACCCCTTGACAGTAGAATCCTGGGTCCCTGAGTCACTCCTTGGAGAAGAGCAATACAGGGGTGTGTCAGATGGGAAACAACCACCTTGGACTTGCCATTAGTGATAAAGCAAACTCGATTGTGCTAAGACATTGAGATTTGAGTGTCTTTTATTATGTCAGAGTATTATTTACCCTGATTGTTATAATTTACTATCTATATTGACATTTATTTTCATTAGATTTCAGAATACTTAAATTTGAGTACAACAGGACTTTAAACTTATTTTTAAAATATTGTATATATTAGCAGTCTAGTTTGCTAAGGACGTTCTATCGGGCACTTCAAGTGCTCTGCATTCTTACTTAATCCTTACAAATATTTTTTGAAGTAGATTTAGTATCCCCATTTTACAGATGGGAAAAATGGACTTAGAAATTTTATTAAAGAACTTGCTTTAGTTCATCCTACTAGTGAGTGGCAGCATTGCGACAGCAATCTGAGTCACTCAGTGTTCCCATCAAGCTCTTTGCCAATGTGTGATAATTAAAGTTACTCTGAGAAAACAGGATCAGACCATGGAATGACATGGCAAGGTCACACCATGAACTGAGAAAAAGTCCTGGCCTTAAAGAGGAAAAAAATTTATTATATCTCTGCCCACAAAATAGTTGAGAGAACATTTCCTTTGTCTCCATTCCATACCTTAAAAATATTGAATTGATTTTCTGTGATTTCCTTTCTGCCCCCCATTGAAAACCTTGACTATGCTCCAATTTGCTGCAAAGAGAACATTCTTGCTATTGAGTCATAATTTCTGCAGATGAGGAGGTTCTAACTAGGTTTCAACTGTGGGACATTTATCCCTCCTTTGATATATGCATGCAACTCCCATCAGGGGGACACTTTTCTTAGAGGAAACAAAATCCTGTTTCAATAGAGATGAAAGAGGGAAAAAGGTAGACACAATCAGTGGTAGAAACATGCACCCCGAAGGGAGAAGAAACAAAGAACGAAGCTAAGTGGAGGTAGTTTATTGGCTGTACTGGTAGATAGGAAATGTTGAATTTCTTTTTTTTTTTTAAGCAGAGAAGGTAGTTTTGCCTGACTGATTTCTATGATGATTGTTGCTATTCAGATTCACCAAGAGACTGCATGTAGAAGGGGCTTCAACAGTGTATGATGCACCACACATGAAAGATATTATGACTGTGGCCTTTATTGATAGAAAATCTGCATGTGGTGCTGTGCTAGATGGTGCCCCAGGAGCCTACAGTCTGATAAGATGGGGGGAAATAGAAGAACATCATGGTTTTGAACAGGCGATGGAGGCAGAGCACAGTCCTGACTAGCTGTACAATAGTGTCGTCAAGTCACTTAATCTTTCCAAGCTTCAGATTCCTCCTTCATAAAATGAGGATAGATGTTATCTCTCATTGTGTTTTGAGAATGACACAGGATAATAAATATAAGCACTCATGATTTCTCACCTGTTTTGAGGATGATGATGATGATGATGATGATGATGATGATGACTTAACACAAAAGACAGAAGAGTGACAAACTGACTTATAATAAGAACTTTATATATCTGCTTTTATTATATATGTTAGCGTCAGTTTCATGGATTGAAGGGATAAAAACAAAATCAGGCTAGAAAAAATCCTAGAGAGATTTAGCCAGGCGATGACAGACAGCGGGTAGGTACGGCTCCCTGCTGGAGTTAGAACTGAGTGGTGGGGTGGTTAAAGGAAATCACAAGTGAATCCAGTAATTTTTACATGAGGCTCATTGTAGTTTGAGATCTGGTCCAGGTCTCAGTAAGCACAAGCTCATCAGAGAGGGAATAAGACTCCCAGAGAACACAGCTGGAAACAGAAGTGGGTTTGTAGGGAAGGTGGGGCTCAGTGTTGGCAGAGAGAGAGAGATGGACAACTCAGAGAGCTTGTAAGATCAGGTGGGGGTTTAAGGAGGGGCTGGATCACCACGGGCTTGTTCTACAGACCAACCCTGCATGTTGCAGTCATTTAATGTCCATCTTATTGTAGGGACCAATCAGAGTTATCAGAATGCAGACAACAAAGTTTCCATGTTGTTTATCCTGGAATTTGTCTTATCTTTTCAATATTTTATAAGTTTCCCACCAGCCTACTGAAGAATATCACTTTTCCGAGGAACAGAATGGTCTGCTCTGATACTAAAAGTAAGATGTTTGCTTTTTGAAGCAACATAGATTCAAATAGCCATAACAGTTCTTTGTGGAAAATAAAAGCATCTTTATATTTATTTGAGTAAACAGAAAAATAGCACAATTGAAGTGATTTACCACCTACCAAACAACACCGTTTCCTTTTGTAAGCCGTGTTCCATATACGAGGGTGGTAAAAGCACTATGCCACACAAAGGGAATTGTGATGTATTCAGCCAGTGCAAGCCACCGTAGCTATTATGTTCCACCTCAGCCGATAGAGACTCATCCTGCATCGCTGGGACTGACAGGCTCAGCTGTTTGGCAAAGGGTGTTAGTTCTCTTCACAAATGGCCAGTGTTTTCCTTGGGAGTCAATGTGTGGGGATTCATGCCTGTTGAATTGGACCTAAAGTCAAAGCAAAACTTCAGAGAAGCTGTCATGGAGCCCAGGTTAAACCAAAAATATTTATTGCAGCTTCCTTCTTCAGTCACATAGTTCTTGTCCTAGAGAGGGTTTGGGGTTTTCCATGCTTTTATGTTGGGAGGCTGGTAGTGAGGAGACACAGCCTTCTTTTTCTTCTCTAGGTTCTCTTTGGAGATGTGGCAAAGCCGACCCCCCAGGACTCCACACGATGAACCAGGCAGAATTCTGATGGATATGAAGTTGGCCTTTTACATCTTCACACTTGTACTATTTCCTCTCCTCAATTCTTAGTGCTTCCCAGACCTATCCAGGGCTGTCTTCTGGCCCCGTGAGCCCTCTGCCATGACAGTAAGCCTAGGTTCACTTTTTTTTTTTTTAAACGTGGCAATGACAACAATCATAATTGTTGCCATTTATTCATTCTGTATTATGTCCCTGGAATTATACTAAGCATTGTATCACTTATCCTCCCTGACTTTCCTTAACAATCACATAAAGTGGCTATATATGCAGCAGATACTGTTGGTTTTCATCTCTAACTCCTTGGCCTACTCCACAAGGTCTCCTGCAGGCAGGCTAGTGTCCTGCATGACAGCTGTGTCCCTTTGTTGGAGGTGTGCTTTGACCTCATGGGATGATGCTCAGCCCAGTCATGAGCTAAGCTGGAAATATCTGAAAGCCGTTGGCCCAGGAATGACCCTCAACCTTTGAGGGATAGGAGTTCTTGCATAAATCTCCCAACTTACTCTTCCTTAGGTGGGATAATTCTGAGGTAGATTTCTGCAGTCTTCCAAAGGGTCCTCAAAGGGATTGAAAACAATTGACTATAGTGGTAACCTGTCATGGAAACTACTTCCTCCCCATTTCATTTCCTCATTTCCTCTCAGTGCTCCTTGTGTTTACCATCCAAACTTGTTACTTATCCTTGACTCAAGATTTGCTTTTGGGGAAATCCAAACCAAAATAGTACATGATTGCACTCATATAGCCAAGAAAAATGGAGGCTTGGTGAGGTTGACTTGCCTGCTGACAGGTAGCTGGTGAAAGGCCAGATAGGACTTGAATTTAGACTGTCCTCTTATTTTTCTGCTTCCATCAGAAATGGTCTGGACCTATTTTTCTAGTTAATTAATTATTTTAATTAACATATAGCTTCTTTTCAAAAAGGACTTGAGGCAATAGAACTTATATAGTCTATTTATCTGTCAAAAAATGTGTTTGCCCTGCATCTTGTTCCATTGAGACTCAGGATTTAGCTAACAATATAATTAGAGACAAATTTAATAAATTGATTAATATCGCAATGCTATTGTCTGAAAGTGGCTAAATGTAGTATGCCTCTGGAGGTATTTATAATTTACAAGGGGCTTTTAAGATTGCAATACCATAACTTAAAGGAACGGCTGGCTCTCTGTTAGTGGAATTTCCAGCATCGTGATTAAGGAGATCTCCTCTCCATGTCCTGCGATGGGATACTTCTGAGTTCCTAATTTCTCACGTCTTGCCACGTGCTTACTTACTCTGCCTAATGACGCCAATGCTCTTTCTAATTATCAAGATTTTTCTTGAACTGGAAGGCATGAATATGTGCTAGCCAGGCTCCTTCTGAGTGACCAAAACATGCAGCCCTCCTTTCTGCAACTTTCAGTCTGACCAGGTGACACAGAAGTTCTGTTTACTTGTATTGGTTCCCCAGCCTGTAAAGGGAAGATAACACTTGTTCAACTTACTTTTCATGGGGTGATGTGAAGATAAATTTGAGAATGTCTACAAAGTCCTCTGAATTCTTGGGATGAAAGATGCTATTAAATAGAACACAGTCTTATTACGATTAAACTTTAATGCAGCAGCTCTCAGGCCTATAAAAGCAGTACAGTTTGGCTAGAAGGTAGGATTGCAGGATTGTCCCTTCTAATCATTGCCCCTGTGAGTTCACCATCTGGCAGACACATCTCAGAAGTGTCCATCCTTTCTGCATGTTTGACTTGGTTTTTATTACCAAGAGGCTAGTTATGCAGTTATGTTTTTGTGTCACCTAAAAGGTGACCCAACCCCTGGGGGGCCTGGGGGCTAGATCAGTAATTAGACATTTCGATATAAATTCTACTCTGATTAACAATATTCTTGACCATCTGCATGTTGTATGTGGCCTGACACTCAAGGATCTCCCATTTTCAAAACAACAGGCTCGACAGTTTTCCTTTTTGTTAAAGAATTGGAACGACTGGATTTCTCAGCAAAAGCAAAACAAAACAACCATTGAAAAACACCACCTTTTCCTTCCCAAATTAATTCTTTCAGTTTATGCTCCTAACTCCATAAAAATGTGGTTTAGCTTTTGAAGTTTTTATTAATATTTATAATGCCCGTTTGGTGCCCTTGAACCTCACAGAAACAGAGCCCTGATATAAATACTCAGCTTCTAGGTAGTAGTACACTCAAGCCCAACCATAAACTTTAATGTTTATACATATATATGTTTGACTTTGCTTTGTTTCTCCTGCCTCTTGATGTGAAAGAGTTTTTAAAAAATACTTTTAAAAATGCAGATTTTAATAGCTTATATTTTAATTTCAAAAGTAATGCAAGCCTGTAAAAAAAAAATGTGATGTGCATATAGAAACAAAAGAAAAAGTCCCTCTTTGCCAACCCATTTCTAAACTGTATCCTTCCTGGTCAGCGGAGGGAAGCCCTCTGCAGCCCCATGTAAGTAAACCATTTACCTTCAATCCTTTTAAATTAGGGTCCTGTTAGTTTGAGTGGTTGAAATTGTCTTAAAAGCTAGTAGCCAGTCATATTTCTCTGTCTTTTATTTCTGAAAAAGAATGTAATAAAAATTGTTTCAAAAGTACCATGACATTTAACTAAGAAATTAAAATTGCTTATAAGTCTACTACCCCAAAATAACCAATTTTTAACATTTCAGTGTACTTTTTACATAATTTTCCTCATGAATAAACAATGGTATCCTATTTCTCCTGCCTCCTCAATGTTGTATTGTGACAATTTTCCAATGTCAAGAAAAGTTTCCCAAAAAACATACTTCTGATTGGCAGGGAAATATTCCATTGCAATTGCTTCAGCTTAAATTATTTCCAAATAATAAGAAAGGGTGGAGTGGGGGATGCTATCCCTCTTACCTTATGTTTCCATGGTGGGGGTGGGGCTGGATAGGGCTTCCCTCCGCTGACCAGGAAGGACACATATAAGCAGAACACTGTGCTTGTCACATTTGGATCCCAAGGGGGAGTGATTCCTCTTGCAGGTGACATGAAGGTATCAACTCAGTCATTCCCCACCACCATCCTGTGAAGTTCCAAGGCTTCTTGCTTGAGCCCCTCCATCTTCTTGGAGCTGCTGATTTCCAGGATGGGATAAGTTTTTGTTTCTCTTGTTTTCCATACAAGACTCACTTATTTGGGCATGGTTTTACCAAATGTTAATTTAAAAAGGGGTGTTTAATTTTGAAGTAGTTGTAGACTTGTTGTCACAGGTTCAGCCATTTTTCTACTTGGGTTTAATCTACCATAGGATTATGTATAGATGATCATCAATTGAATTTTTATCCCTCACCTGGCTCCTAACACACAATGGGAAGAAACAGTCAAGAGAAAAAAGTGTAATTAACTATGCTCTTATGTCCCAATCAATATGACAACAGTTAACATTTATTTAGTATTTACTCTGTTTCTGGCTTCATTTTCTCATATAACTCTCCCAACAACCCTGCAAAGCATTCCCTTTTTATGAAAGATAAGAGGAATGGTGATGCCCCTAGCAAGAGACGGAGCTGAGGTTTGCTCCTATGCTCCTAACCACTTCACTCTATTCCTTTCTTCTATTCCATATCATAAATAATACAAGAACTTGTTTGTACATAGATTGTGGCTTGAGCTTATAAACTACCCAGTACTGTCTCTCATTATTGAGTATAAGTCTGTCATTACTTTTACAGTATTTTATTTTAGTTATTGAATGCCTTTCAGTACTATTTACAGTGACTATTTTGATATGCATATTTTTGTTTTTATGCAGTTAAATCTATTCGTACCTTTTTTCCTGACTTATTCCATATTGACTTTTCTGTTTTTGTCCTTGCCTACCCCAGTAGATTTTCATCTATATTTTACTCTAAATTCCTACAGTTTTATTTTAGAAATATAGCTCGTACCATCCAGAAATTATTGGTATAAGAAAGCCATCCAAATTTTTTTTTTTAAGAAAAAAAATCAATGGACTCAGTGCCATCGTTTATCCATGATGCAATGCACTGACTGTGTAGGCATCTACCTGTGCCCACATTGCATCAACCCCCTGAGAATGGGGATTAAGGGATATTGACATGCTTAGATGCTCAGGCTGCTTCTGATGCTATGAGTAATAATATCCTTTGTCTCTGACCCCGAAGTCTCATTTCTTCTGCCACATGAAACTGTGGCAGGCTAACTTATTAGTTGGCAAGTAGGGTAAAAGCTCAGATCTTTCACAGTTCTTATTGTTTGAGAGATTCTATTTTCTAGAAATTTACTTATAAATTTACATCTATACTCAAAAGTAGTATTGGTTTGTAATTTTTTGCCCATGCTGTCTTTATTAAGTTTTTATGACTATATACCTATAAAAGGACCTTGAAAGTTTTCCATTCTTTTTCTGTGCTGAAGTATTGCATATATATAACTATATATATAGTTATATATAATATATAATTCTATATATAATAACAAATAACATATATATGGTTATATATAATAGATTTTTATTTTATATTACATATATTATATTTTATATAATGTGCAAAGACTTGAAAATAGCTTTGATTTAGAAACCTTATTAAAATTAATTTTTTTCAATTTTTTTCCCACCAACAAAGATTTATTCAGTTTACTAATTCTTATTGAGTTAACTTTAACCATTTATATTTTTATAGAAAATCACTGAATTTTGAAAATTTAATAGTTGATAGTATTGTCATATAATTTTAAGTGTCTTTCATATCTATAATTATATCACATTTCTCATTTTATGTATTTGTTGTTGTAAACCCTTTCTTTTTTTCCCCTGGACTTGCTAGAATGTACCAGACTATTAAATTTTTAGTGTTTGGTTTCATTACACTTTGCTTTTATTTTTGTTATTTACATTCTACTGCTTCTAAAAAATATTTTTATTTTCTAACTTTTAAATTTAATTATGCTTAATTTTTTTGTGTTACTTCTGATCTAATAAAATAAGCATAGAAACCTGCTTTTCCTCTGAATAGTTTTAACACCATCTTGTAAGATTTGGTATGCAATGCTATAATAAGTACTATTTTCATTCTAATTTATAATCACAATTTTTATCTTTTCTTTGATCCAAGAGTTACTTATGTATATAAATTTCTAATTTACAAATAAACATTTTTCTTTTTGAAGACTCTTTTTAGTATATTCTAGTTTATTTCATTACAATTGCAAAATACAGGTTGTATAGTTTATCAAAGTTTAATTTTTGTTCTATTACATGATTAACTTCTAAAAATAATCCACAGATGTTTTAAAAGTATATGTGTTCATGGAAGGGCATAAACTTTAAATTATAACAATTATATAAACTAAAAGTTGTTAGTGAAATCTGCTTTGTATTAGACTTACTTTATTTATCAAGGAAGGAAAACAGATTCAAGGTCTCAGTTGTGTGTCTGCCTATTTCTTCCAATATACTCAAGAGTTGTGTACTTTCTATATTTTAATGGTACTTAGTAGATGCATAACAATTCATGCCTATTATATTTTTGTTGTGAAATCTATCTTTTTTAAGCACTCCAAATTTATATTCTTTGTTTTGTCCTATGCCTTTGTCTACTTTTTGTGCTATCGATCTTTCTATTTAAATAAATCTGGTAGCTCTTTACCCTTTTTTTACTCTTAATTTATATGTATATTTTTAACCCAGCATATAGTTGAATTTTATTTCTTAACCCAGTTTGATAGTCTTGATCTTTTCATAAAAAAACTTCAATTTATTTATATTTATTTTCATAACTGACATTTTTTTCATCTTTTATGCTTTCTTTCTCTCTGCTTTTTTGCTGCTGCCTTTTTTCTTTCATTTGATATATGGACTAGGTTTCATTTGCTCTTTTTCCTGTTATGATTGAATGTTTGCCTGTGTTTCCTTGAAATTTTAATTAACATATGTAACCCTATATTTCTCTAATCATGAATGAAACAACCTATTGACCCCTTAATTTGTTAGATGATGAAATTCGTGTGTATCAACCATTTTCTTGTTATCATGAAAAAAAATTATTTTTAAGTGTTAACCATGGGACAGCCCTAAGACCTCTGCTTAATTTCAGGAGCTAGTCAATGTTGCTAAAACTATAGAACATGTTGCTAGCAAATTTTATATCTTCCTTATCATGCAGTCCAAATGCATTACTATGAAACCACGAAATGAAACCAATAAAACCTCAGAGAGATGAAGTGACTTGCTTTTTTAGATCCCAAAACTAGTGGCAGTATTAACCAATATTTGACCTAAAACTCAGGTCTCTTGATCCCCAAACTAGTACTCTTTCTAGTTTATTATATATTTTACTAGTAGCAGTTAAGACAGCATGTCTGGGTTTTTGGGATTGGGTAGAAGTATGTTGAGGAAGAGGGCACTGCAGCTTAGAGAAAGGCATAATGGCAGAGGATAGGAGTGTTTGATTTCAAGAGGAGACAATATACAGCGTATCACTTAAAACAAACATAAAACAAAAATACAAGCTTTTCTTGCTGGTGCTGTCACCTCACTTAGAAGAGGACTTAGGTCGAGCCTTTTGATTTTTCTGGTTGCCCTGTGCTCTAGATTGTCCTTTTGTTCACTTTTATTGCGTTTTAGCAAGAAGCCATCTGGTGAGATATTTTAGACTTGATATTTAGCATGTAAAACTGGTTGATTTCAAGAGTGAATACTCAGCCACCAAATGAAATTTAACAAGTAAGGAAGATATTAACTAAATTTAATCTAAATAGCATCTCTCTTTAATGTTTCCTGGTTGACATGAACATGATGGTCAATTTTTGTTTCGTTCAGAAACAACTTTAGGGGACATCATCCCAGGAAAGCTCTGGCATTAGGAAATAGGCTAGTTTTTCTTACCGATGTCAAGGGTTTCCAAAATCAGCCCAGTAGATTTAATGAAATATACACTCAGGGAGCAGAGGATGGTGGAGCCAATGCTTGGAAAAGATACCTCTAGTTCAGCTTCCATGAACATAGATACACCCTTTGGTCCTGAGAGGTTTTTCTTCCTCTTGACAACAAATAGGTAGTATCTTTTCCAATGTTACCTTTCCGTCTCTCAGACACCAACTAAGTTAGATGGGGCTCCCTTCAGATGTCAATCGCAAGTCCTGAGCCACTCATACTTCTTCTGACTGACTGGCTATAAATTTGGGGTACCCACTAGAACAATTTGTAGCACTCAGGAAAGCATTTTACATGCTACGTGAAAGAGCTGCAGAGGGCAAGGTATGGTAGGGGGACCTGGGACTTCTGTGTGTTCCTCAGGTTTGTCACCCTCCCAGCCCTTGGATGTATTCACCCAAGAAGCTTTCTGCATTTCATTGTTGAAGCGTTTCTATAGCATTCAATCTACAGCCCTTTGCCTCCCCTTCCTGTGTATTGGTGGGTGAAGCTGAAAGTTCCAACCCTCTAAGTACTTGCTCTTTCCAGTGACCAGCACAATCCTGAGGCCATCTAGGGGTCCTACTTTAAGTCATCTCATTAGCATAACCTCAGGTGTTGTGGAAAGGGATTCCTTATGAATAAACAAAGGCACTCCTTCCACTCAGGAAATCCCAGGGGATTTAGAAGTTTTGTGCCAGGAACCAAAGACAAAGACCAATATATTTTTGTATTATACCACAACTCCTCATGTAACCCTCTGGGCAGAACAATGAGATCATTGGTTATCTATGTAGGACCCACAGTTTATAAATGAAGGGTTTTTTGGGAGGAGTACAGAACCCAATAGATATCTGATGAAATATTGAAATTAGAAGATCTTGAAGACAAATGTGACCTGATAATTTCTGGCCACATTTATAAGAAATTATAATTTCTTATAATTTCTGAAACTCATAGAGGAGGGTGTCAGGGTGTTTTTAAGGACTATATTTCTTTTGTTCATTTCACCCATTTTTTACATGCCTCTTTCTACCAAGGAGTTTAGTGTGTTTTTTGCAGGTTGTATTTAAATCATCATCAAACATTGTGTAGAGAGTGTTATTTGGCCCATTTTGAAGGTAACACTCAGAAAGGAATTACTCAAGATCACATACACACAATATCTTCCTAAATTGGCAAATGATCTCCGTGCATTTACCTGCTGGCCCGCGTGATCCTTGAATTTTGGAAATGATGCTGCTGGATATATGCCTACATGACCTTCAGCCCTTTACATATAGTATCACTGGTCCTGGGGTAAATACTGTGTTTACTATGGTAGTTTGAGTGATATTTATGTTTTAACAAAGGACCCATTTGTTTCTGACTAGGGGCATCCCTTCCAGCATAACTTTGGCAGGGCTTGACAATGGTAAATAGCTATAACTCATTTCTTGATACTGGGTGTCACTGTGTTTGTCTTTCGAATCCCGTCAATCCATTTTGCCCATTAATGTTCAATTACGTTAATGGGAATCATGTCATGATCCAAACTCGGTAAACCTCGTTACTGAGGTACAGGTTTGGTGTTCATGTCCTGACCACAGTATTGGGCTTTACTGATCATGCTTTTTCTTGACTTGGGGTGATTCTCCACTTGAATATGACCAACTACTAGGTGGGTCAATTGTATTGCTTTTTAGAACTTTACTTCAGTTTTAAAATTGATGCAATGATGACAATATGCCCTTTTTTTTTTTCTTCAGAAAAATAATTTGTAGAAGTGTTTTTCCCCATTCTGTCCACCATGTGATAATATATGACCAAGCAAGCCAAATGTGGTACACGACAGTCCCACCTGGCCACTGAACTTGCTCCATCAGGCAGAAGCCTTCGTGTAGGTTTTGGTCATTTTTGTACTCTCAGGGAATGGTGATTTTGCCCACCCTACAAGAAGGTCTGAAGCAGTGAAGCCTGACTACTCACCTGAAAAAGCTGAGGAGTGTTAAAAAAAATACAGATTCTCAAGCTTCAACTAGATTAACTGAATCAGAATCTCAAAGGTCTTAGAATCCGAGTTTTGAAACAGCTATTTAAGCAGTAGTAATGTTGCTGGATCCCTAGTGGGAAGAACCACTGGTCTAGAGATTCTTGAATGCTGCAGGTATATATGTATGCGTGTATAAGAGGTACTAAATAGTAACACCTTGGAATTAGAAGGAACCCTCCTAGCTCATCTCTCATTTTATGGGGAGGAAGTGGAGGTCTTGGCATGTTAAGTTACATGTCTAAGTACGCATAGTTAGTCAGTTAGAATTATGAAAAGCAAAGTAAAACAAAAACCAAGTGTTCTGATTCTTAATCCAGACTCAATTGTTCTCTAAACTAAGCTATCTTTGAATTATTTTCATAAAGTGTTACCATTTATAAGTTTAATATTTTACCCAGGAGAGATAAATATATGTTAAATATCTCTCTCCCCATGCAGTAGCGCAAAAATAGATTTTGAGATGCAAAGGTTAACTGAACAATGCAGCTTTACCATATTAGTAGCTGACAAATGTTAACTTATTATTCAAAAAGTCATTTTGGTGCAGGTTGATGTCAGCACAGGTTGGTGTCCTGAGAACGGTTGGGGAACAGTATGGAACTAGCACAGCTTTTGTAGGCATATAGGCTTAGAATCAAATCCTGACTCAACTATGTGATTCTAGGCAATCCTAGGCCTCAGTTCTGGATCTATAAAATAGTTAGAATATCTTACTTTTATGGTGGTTGTTAAGTTAAATAAAATAATACATGAATGCTGCCTGGTACATACATAGCAGCTATAATAATAGGAATTCCTCATTTATTGAATACTTATTAAATTCTAGCCACTGGACAGATTATTAAAAAATCACACTAGCCCTCTGAGTGGGTGTTGTACTCATCTTAAAGATGAGAGCCTGACACTCAGATGTTCGCTAACTTGCCTGGGCTCGTGGAAGTATTAAGAGGCCGAGATTGGAGTTCTGCCTAAAAGCTCCAGGTTTCTTGACTATTCTATGTTGTCTTTCAATAATGACAGGTATCATTTTTGCCCCCATCCTCACTCAGAAGCTAGTGTAATTTAGTGACGGAGCACGTGGCTAAAGAGCCAGACTCAGGTTTTAACCCAGGTTATTCTATTTCAATAAATAACAGCTCTGTGACCTCGTATGAGCTCCTTAATTTTTCTATTCCTTGTTTTCCTCATTTGTAAAATGAAGATGATAATCTAGTTTACAAGGTTGTCGAGAGGATACCCAGTAAGTAAGTCTCAATATGTCTTTTACTTTTTTACACATTAGTCAGTTCAACATGCTAAATGAGAATGAATTCGGGGTCTTGTCTTGACCATGCTTTAGAATATTATAAACAAAGGTTTGTTGTTGTTGTGTTTTTGTTTTGTTTTGTTTTGTTTTGTTTTTTTAGTACCTTCCTTAAACCTAAGTTGCTATTGTAGTAAAGGTATTTGCTGAAGGGCAATGGAAGCAAAGGTTGGTACATCTTCCAGGTTCCTCCAGCAGGGAGTGGAGCCTCCCAAGTTCTATGGCCCTAAAAACCTCTGAAGCGCCATAAGGTGAAGGGGAAGATGGGCCAAAATCTGAACAGCATCTTATCACCCCACTGTGATACACTTGGCAAACATGCTTATAGAGAAGGGGCTTGGTTTTATGGACTTCTGACTGCTCTGCAGAATGGAGCCCAGCTCTAAAGAGGCACTAAGAGTAGCATTCAATGCAGAGACAGCCTCTGTGATGTGATAGCTGAGGTACTGGACCATCCATTGTGTACTGTCCATTCTAATGAAAGATTTTGGAGTGTAAAGGCAGATGCTGCTATTGACCCCAAGGGATACTTGTGTGTGTGTGTGTGTGTGTGTGTGTGTGTGTGTGTGTGTGTGTGTGTGGTATGTTTTACAGGCTTTTATTTTTTTTCAAACTCATTCCATTTTGAAGGCTGAAGGCAAATGTTACACATTAGAGCATTCATGAGACCATTTCTCCTTTGCACTTACCTGTAAAAATAAAAAACTAAACTGCATTCTCCTAAAGACATTAGCTTTCTTTTTGTTAATTAAATCTAATGAGTAACCTTTTAAAGACCATCTTTATATATTTTAGCTTTCTAAGGGGAAAATGCTGTCATTAAAAAACATGAAATATCACTTACTATATTTTAGTTCAGTAACCTGAAGTATGACAAATTTCCCACCGTCTCATCTTTCCTAACAGAAGCAATGCACAGGTCTATGTGTAGGCCTTGGTAACACTTCGTTCTTTGTCATAGAAGAAAGTATTTTAGCCCTCCTTTATCTCCCTGCTTTATGCACACTGTGCTCCTCATCCAGTGCCAAGACAAGGCTGAACCGCAGCCCAGAGGGAGAGTTTCTATCTCAAGCCAGCTGTTTCCTGCATCCTCCCACCTTGCCTGAGTTGTTTGCATGATTGAATTAACCAATACCAGTGTGCTTTACTTATCTGAGTTAAAATATAACCTGCTACATGTCAATATTGTACTAAAAATGTATCTTTATACTTTTATTAACAAGCATTGCTTTCATTCAATACTGAAAAAAAAATCTCCATTTCTGGGACAGCAATTTTACATGCTTATAAATACCTGGATGTATAGAAGACTCAGACATGTGATGAACTGAACATACAAAATTGATAAAAGATACTGTGGGTGGTAATTTGAATTGCAAAGGAACACTCCACTTGTTCAAATATTTCTTTAAAAGTAATAATAATGTCTTACATTGGCATAGTGGGAACAGCTTTGCCAATATACATTCTTTCATATACATTAGTTCATTTGCTCCTCTCAACATTCCTGTGAATTAACTGGGGTAGTAACTATCATCTGCATCTTTATGGATAAGAAAAATACAAAACATCCTTAGCACATTTGAAATGTAATTGCCTTTACAAAAAGTCAACTCATTACCACTTTAGCTTGAATAATCCATTGTGAAAAGTTTGCCTACATGTGTTTACTCGTATGTATAGATAGTTAGTGTCCTGGTTATTTCTTGCTCTGTAATAAATTACCCCAATACTTAGTGGCTTAAAAGATTATTTTTATATCTCTTTTTTTTTTTTTTTTTTTGGTTAATAGTTTGAATAGGGCTCAGCTGAGTGATTCTATGTGAAATCAACTGAGATCACTTGGAACACTCAGCTGTCAGGAGATCCTTAGATGCCTTTATTCATAAATTTATTGCCTGGGCTGGAAGATTAATCTTGGCTGAGACTGTGAATTAGAGTGCTTACACGTAGGTTCTACAACGTGGTATCAGGGTAGTTGGGGACCCTGGGCTCCCCGGGGCAAAGGCATTATTCCAAGAGAACATAAGTGGAGGTTGTCAGCATCTTAAGGCCTGGCTGGTTTAACAACTGGCCTAACATCACTTCTGCCATAGTCTGTGGATCATAACAAATCATGGAGCCCACCCAGATTCAAGGGAAGGGGATATACACACTCTCTCTCATGGAAGAGGTAGCAGAGAATTTGTGGCAATCTTTACTCTGCCAAAATCCACTTTTTGGCCATTGATTATTCACATTCATTCCCTCTGGAAAAATACATTCACACTCTCCAAAGAACCCCAAATTTTCATTTCATGACAGCATCAGGATTCAGGCAACATCAGGATCAGACTCAAAACCCAAGATTTTGTCATCCAAGTCAGGTACAGGTATGGATGAGACTCTTCAGGTGTATTTCTTCGAGTATGAGTCCTCTTAACCTGGAAACCTGAAAACTAAAGAAACAAATATTTTGCCCCTGCCCAACATAAAATGTTGAGACAGATAAGACAAATGCAATGGGCATTTGGAGAGAATGGAGAGAATGGGCAGCACAGAGCAGCCCTTAGTCTGCAGAACTTCTGAAATCTTGTTGGACACATGTTGACATTTTTTGATTAGGTTGTCATCCTGTTTCCTGGTAATTACACAGTCATATAATAAAATAATATTAATAATTATTTACTACAGTGCATTTTTTATCTCACCTTCTCTATATTATATCACATATACTTTAAAAAATGGACACTTTTAGCATTTCTTTCAGAGATCAAAATTCAGCTCAATCTATCAGTTCATTAAATCTGTTGTCTATTGGCTACATTGCCACAGACAACAGTATTGGCAAAATTTCTGCCCCTTCATAACCAGTCACTTTTCCCCCAGCCTCCAATGGTAATTACTATGCTATCTTCTGGGTATTCACCAACAGTCTCCTTCGGGTCCGTGCTGCTTTTACTAACAACAGTGTCCTCAGGCTCAAGACCCAAGATGAACCCTTTCCAGCTTCTGTTCTTTCTGGTTCCAAAACCACTGTCACATGTTTTCAGGTTTTGTTATGGTAGCACTCCACCTCCAGGTCTCAAATTCTGTTCCTGTTATCTATTGCTGTGTAATAAATGACCCCTAAACTTAGTAGCTAAAATGACAATTATTTTATTATATGAGGATTTTATTACTTGGGAATTCAGGCATGCCTCAGCTCAGTAATATTCTACACCATGCTGAACTGAATGAGGTCACTCGGTCTTCTGCTGGTGAATGGGCTTGTTTGGAGGCTTCTTGATGGCTCCACTCACATGACTACAACCATAGCAGTTTTGCCTGGAAGGAGAGGCTCAGCTGGAATTGTTGACTGGAGTATCTATACATAGCCTCTCTACCATGGTGGCTTCAGGGTAGTAGGACTTCTACTGCCCTGGGTAATTGTGACCCAGAGTTCCCAGAAGGAGTATTTCAAGAGGCATGGTATAGAAACTGACACTTTCTTAAGCTCTAGGCCTAGAATCTGGCCCAGGTTCACTTTTGCTATATTTTATTGGCCAAACAGTCATGGAGCCCACCCAGATTCAAGGAGAGTATGGGATACAGACTCCATCTCTCCATAAGAGCAATGTCAAAACAATTTTAGTAGTGCAGAAAAATAATGTTTAGTTTTTCATTTTGTACTATTTACTAATACTTATAGGGCTGTCTGACTCAATGAACTAACTCAGGATTAGGAATTAGGCTTTTAAGCTTTGGATTCCATTACCCCCGTTATTTGGCTATGTTTGAGCTGAGGTAAATAATCTTTGGGTTTCAGTTCCCACCATAGACAAAATGGAGATGATGATAACTGTTGGCACCCACTAGCTCAAGGGGATGTTGTGCCTGTTTAAAAAAAAAAAAATCAGTATTCAAAAAAGTACTCTCTAAAGTGCTCTAGGAAGTAGAATAATAAATTATTATAAGTAATTGGACCATTACAAATGCACCACATTTTTCTAATGAGAAAGAAAATTGGATCTCGGTATTGTGTAGAATTAACAGGGCCACATAGGAACTCTGGTACACGTACAACATTCTCACTTTAAACACATAATTTAATGCCATAGCATATGTTTCTTCTGTCTTTCTTGCATGCCAGGCAATGTACATTTTTTCATTGAATCTTTGCAACACCCCTTTGGGGTAGGTGCTATTATTAACATCTTAATCATGTTTTCTGAAACATTTTTGTTCTGAAGTTTAAATTATAACACATCTTTTGCATATTTATACATAATACATCTTAAAGGAATCTAATGAAAACTTTAGTAAAGTCTGTAGGGGTTTTGTTTAAATTCTACAGAAATCTTTTTTTTCTTTTATACAAATATTCTTGTAAAATGAGATAAAAGCAGATTTATGAAGATATCAAAATGAGATAACTAAGGGGAGAGAAAAAAATAAAAGAAGCAAAAGAATTAGTAGAATCTAGTTTTACTTACAGAAACCAGAAAGAAGATGAAGTGGTTTGTACTCTGGGAAGTGGGGTGGGCTGGAGGCCAGGGCTTGCTTTCTTCTCTCCTGTACTCCTTTTGTGTCAAGAGGGTGGAACAAGATGAATTGTAAAGCCCATCTCGACTTTAACATTCTCTTGTCACTCCAAGGAAAGGGGATGAAATGCTAAATATACATCAACATACCCGCCTATCAAAGAAGTGAAGATGCAGACTGGAAGATAGGGTTAGAAAATGAAAAAAAATTGACCTGGAAAAATCATAAGTAGTAGAACAACCATAGAGCCTGCAAAACAAACCAGCAGACAAGGAGGAAATCAAGATTTAAAAAAAGGAAAATAATACTGAGTCCAGCCATCAAGAAGGCAATTTGCAAAAAAAAGTTTCATTTGTTTTCTTCAACAACTGTTTGTTGAGCCTCCTATGGTGCTAGACACTATTCTAGGTGTTTAGGGTGGAGAGTTAAAAAAAAAAAAATCCCTGCCCGTGTGGAGCTTATATTCTAGGTTGGGGGATACAGGCAGTAAATATAGTAAGTATGTAAACTATATGATCTGTTAGATGATTATACGTGCTTAGCAGAAGAATAAAGTAGAGAAGAGCTGAACATGCTGGGTGGGATTTGCAACACAGATAGGGTTACCCAGGGAGACCTCACTGAGTAAAGATGTGAAGGAAGTCAGCAAATGAGCTGTGGTGACTTGACTTCCTATTTCATAGAGAAAATGAAAGCACGTCTAAGAGCATTCCAGGCAGAGGGAATAGCAGAGGTGCTAGGATGACAGCATGCCTGATATGTTCAAAGAATAAAAGGAAGCCAGTAGAGATGGAGTGAAGTAAATGAAAAAAAGGGTAGTAGGAGGGGAGATCAGAGGAAAGACTGTGGGAAGATGTTGAGCAGAGAGTGCCATCTGACATTTTTAAATGAAATACCTTTATTGCTATGTAGAGAATAGACTAAAAAAAGGTCAAGGACAGAAAAAGGAGGAAGAGTTCGTAGGCTATTGTACTAATCCAGGCACATGATGATGGTGGCTCAGACTAGAATAGTAGCAGTAGGAGCACTGTGAAGTGATGGGGTTCTGCATGTATTCTGAAGGTAGAATGAGTAGGATGTGTTGGATGGTTAAGGTGTAGGGTGTGAGAAAAGAGGAGTCAAGGAAACTTCAGGGAGTTTTGAATTGAACTAAATAGTTGCCAGTTGCTAAGATAGGAAAGACTGAGAGAAGCAGTTTTGATGGTGGAGCTATTAGTTTAGTTTTAGATGTGTAAACTCTTAGGTGTCTATTAGGTATCCAATTCATGTCTGTATCATGTGTCATGGATACATATGTGTGGATTTCAGGGGAGAGAGACAGACTTGAAGCATAAATGCATTACACCCATGAGATTGAATCAGCTTCCCTATAGAGTAAACACAGATAGAAAAGATACAAGGTTCAAGGACTGAGCCTGGGGTGTCCCATGCAGAGATGAGGAGAAACATCAAGAGTAGACAAAGAGGAGTGATCAGAGAAGTAGAAATAAAACCAAACAAGCAGAAAGTCTTAGAAGCTCAGTGAAAAGAAAAATTTTTCCAAGAGGAGACAGTGATTATATCCAATGCTAATGATTGGTTGAGTAAGATGAGGACTGAGAACTACCACTGGTTTAGCAAAGGAAGATCTTTAGGATGTCGATTAGAGAGGTATCTACAGAGAGATACAGGTGGAAGCCAAATTTGAGTAGGTTCAAGAAAAAAATGGGAGGAGAGAAATTGGAGACAGTTGGCTGTAGACACTCTTTCAAAGAGATTTACTATAAAGGGAATGTAGAAAAGGGGAATAGCTAGAAGTGAATTGTAGTTAAGAGGGCTTTTTAAAAATGCATATATGGGGCCGGCTGAGTGGCACAGTGGTTAAGCGCTGGTTTTGGAAGCTAGCGGCCCCGGTTCGGGTCCCACATATGAGGGCCAGTGACACTGCCCTCAAAAAAAAAATGCATATATAAGAAAATAACAAGTTTGAACATTGAAGAAAGTGATCAAATAGAGAGGAAAGAGAAAATTACTGGAGCAATGTTTTTTAGTAGGTGTGTGTACTAGGATCTAGTGGCAAATGGAGGGCTTGGTCTTGACTAGGAGCATGGCTAGAAAAGAAGATGGGTAAATGGGCACAGATGCAGGTAGGGGGGCAGATATGGTGGCAGCTGAGTGAAGTTCTCTTGAGTGCTATCATTTTCTCAGTGATCCGAGGAAGCAAAGTCATCAGCCCAGAGGGAGGATGACAAAGGTGTTTAGAGGTTTGAAGAGAGAGGAGTAGGTATGAAACAAGTGTCTAGGGGAGTAGATGAGTTATTGGACTAGGGAAATACAGTATAATTGCTAGACGGTAGTAAAGATACCTCTGAGGTGAATCCTTTGGTTTCCTGAAGTCATACAGTGCTGGTCCTTTTCAAATTGGTGTTCTCACAGTAAAATATTCCTTGGAGCACCTAACTGAGAGGAGAGGAGAGAAAACCTAGAATTGAATAAATGTCCCAAGATGCAGCTGACAGAACATAACCACTTCTAGAACACCACCAGTATTTTCCTAGGACTTCCTAACTCCCTTGCTCATTCCTCTCCCCTTTGACCTCCTTCCTTCCTTTCTTCTTTGTGCTGAGATACAGTTGGATTGGTCAGGCATGGATTTCAGGGAGCAGAGCCACTTGTACCTGATGGCTTTGTTTTACTTTTGTATTGGTCAGCTTTTTCTCTTATTCGCTGGTAACAAATAATCCCCAGTTCTCAGAGGCTTACAATTTGTTTCTCTTTCTTGTTACATGTTGGCTGTAGATCAGTTGCTGTTCTGTCCCACGTATCTTCATTTCAGAATTAAAGCAGAAGGAGGAGTCCATATTTAGATCATGCTATTCTCCTGGCACAGGAGAGAGCAATGGTAGAAATACATGATGACTTTCAAACTTCCTGCATGGAGGTGGTAATTGTCACTTTTGCTCATGTTTCATTGGTCAAAGCAAGTCATATGCCAAGTATGATGTCAATGGGATGGGAAGTATAAAATTCTTTTTATTGAGAAACAAATAATTTGGAACAATCATAATTAGCCACAACGTTTTCCATGTGTAGCAAGAGAAATCCTCCTCAAGTAACACAATGGGTCAAATTACTTCTTTCCAAAGACAATTGACATTTAGCCCCCAAGAGTAATCTCAGGATAACTAGATACTTGGTATGAATTTCTGGGTGCAATTTTATGTCTGGCCCTGTGAGTTAGATTATGTAGCTTTAGAATTTAGGAAATATCTTACCTTCAGGGAGGCAGGTCAGGTATTTCATCACATACATTATAGGTATTTCAATATCAAAAGCACCTATGGCAAATTTTACAAAATACATCTTATAAGCTGAAAGAGAGAGCCCCATCCAGACCTGTCTTTTGAGACCGCCTCAAGTTCCATGACCAATTTTATAATAGCATAAATATAATATAATAGAGCAAAAAGCTCTGCCTGCAACTCAGCAAAATAAAAATCCAGGTATGGTAGAGAATTCCATATGTATTCTTTGTTTAGAAAGAGGAATTTTATAGTTTGATAAAGAGCCGGGATATCTCTCCAAGACATCATGGACCCGAGGCCTATGACTCAGACTCCTGTGCCAAATATGGTGCCCTGCACAAAACACTGGGTTCTTCTGAGCGACTACCTAGCCATGGCTTCATAGGGATGAGAAACTTAGGACCAACCATGAGGAAGTATCAAGGCTAACATGGATGCGTGGCATGTTGGTTTAAACATTTCATGTTTCTCTGTTAACACCAGAGGAGCCAGGGTCTGCTGCTGTTCATTCTTTCGTTTCACTTTAGTGAGTCTTTTCCATTTTGTTTACAAATATGTGATTCTGACAGCTGGCAAAGGAAATTCGAAGAACTTAGCCAGGGCCCAAATTGTGCACTGCTGTGGGAATTTCTCCTCATAGCATTGTCCAATGACCCAGCTCTGGAGAAAACACCCAGGTAGTGCAGTCCCAGTGGTAACTCAGCTGCCATCAACTAACCACTGGTGCCCTCATTAGGGTGTTTTTCTTTCTTTAGATTTTAGACTGTTTTTTTTTTCTTTTTTTCCCCCTAGTCCATCTCAACCGCCCACCACAGTGAATTTAATGTCCATGAAGGAGACTGAGGAGCTGTCCCCTGAGAATCTCTTAGGTTTATTTTTAGTGCAGGCAGTTTGTAAAAAATTACTTTCCCTTGCTGACCGCACCAGAACTGTCTTAACTCTGATTTAGCATTCCAGACTTCTCCCATTGGATTGGGCAGGTAACCCATGCCTTCCTCTTAAAGACGGAGCAATCACATTGCAATGAGGATAAAAGATTTGCCAAGAGTTACTCAGACACCCAATTGTAAGAGCATTTTTCTTTGGTCTGTTGGTCTCAGGTCTGTAAGATCTTTGTCTGTGTAAAACTGCAAGTTAGTCTGATTAAATTGGACAGATTGTGGGTAAGAAACCCACTCCCTAAATCCCAGTTGATCCCCTGAGCCATCCATATGTCTTAAAAGTGTTATTATTACTATCAAGCTATATGCTTAAAAATTGTTTCCTTTGGGAACACATACCTAACCCAGACAAAGAGATCACTATTTTTTTTTCTCACGTAGTACCCTTTGTTCCAGCCTTCTTGTTTCTTCCCATCTTAAGTCTCATTCAAAATGATATTGAGATACTATGATCTCTGTAGTTCTGTCTGTTATTAGGTTCAACCGTTTGAAATTTCCGATATTCACATGTTTTTTTTTTTCCCTATAAAGGCAGCAATTTAATATGGTTCAGTCTAACCCAATTAGAATGAGATAGTAAATTGTGAAAATTCTCATGCAGCAAAATGCTGATTATTGACCAAGTTAATGGCAACTCATTGATAATATGTAATGGAGTTGAATGTGTATCCAAACTTTAATAAGACCCTTTGTAAAATGAATGCTAATTAGCATATTAAATGAGAATTTTAATTTGGCAGAGAATTTCAATGTCTGATAGGAAAAAGAAAGGGAGAACTGAGATGCCCATATACATGTTAATGTGCCAAAAGCAAGAGTCTCTGTGTGCAGTGGCCATGACCACAACTTGGCATGTACAACTTACTCAGGTCTTTAGAAGATCGGTTCTTTATTTAGTATATGTTTTCTCTCTCTCTCTCTTTCTCCCCACCTTCTTCCTGTCCTTGGCTTTCATGGTCAGACTTCTGAAAAAAGCAGTCTAAACTCACTCTGTCCACATTCTCCCTCTTATTTATTGTGTAACATGCTGTAATCTGGTTTCTGTCCCTGACACTCCACTGAAACTGTTTGCCAAGGTCACTAATGACCTTTGATGGACAAATTCAATGGAAGATTTTCTGTCTTTATCTTGCTTTACTTCCCCACTGCATTTGACAGGATGGACCAAGATTTGCTTTTTAATATTTTATCTCTTCCCCTGACTTTCGTGGTCTGGACAGAGTCAGCTGTGTGTCCCAGGGCCTAGCTTGACATCAGCACTGAAAGGTACTTGTATATGCTTGTTGAATGAATGAAAGAATGAATTAATGAAATTCCAGCAGGTTGTTAATTATGACTCATTGCCATCAATCAATTGAATCCCCACGTATAACAACTTCTCTACCCTGCCCACTGCCGTATACATTTTTAATAATGTGCAACTTGCAAGGTGCCACATTCTTCATGTTTTTATCTAAGAAATACTACTGGGTAGTTGGAGGCAAGGCAGGTAAGACAGAGGAAGCTGCTGGTTCCTCCTTACATGACTTCCTCTAATTCTGAGCATTATAAATATTCTGGGTCATCAGTCATGTTTTTTTAGTAACTCCTAACTCTTAGGAAAAAAGAGTTATGTTCTTTTTCTTTCTTCTCCAGGATGTATCACTTAGAGGTCCAATAAAGTGTATCCATAAACAGTCACTTGTTGCTTGCTTTGACATATGACCTGACAAAAAGATAGAGAACAAACCTAACACAAGAATCCAGGAAAACAAAAGAAATGTGCCAACAGAAAATGTGATACACATGCACACACTTTATGCATGTTTAATTTCTGTTGTTTTGGTTGGAAAACAGCTGCAGGTGTCCTCTAATTATAACCCCATTTTCACAAATATCAACTGTCATATTTAATCTGTTATAGTCACCATATAGCCTACTGTTACAGCACATTTCTTTCATTACAAATTTAGTAGCAGAGTCGCGAATGCTCAAACTAACATTCAGGCTAGTCAATTAATGCATTATTTACAAGTTAAATGTTATTAAAAACAGGTTCTTAATTTACTAATGATTTACTAGACCCAAGGCAATATTCCAATTTTTTTTTTTATTATTGAAAAATGGAAGAACATTTAGAACAGTTGGGATGGGGAGGGATGTCAGCAATATTTTGGCATCTTCATCATTTTTTGAGTTTCCTTCCTACTTTCTTCTCTATTGTGTGTTGTGTTTGATGTCTGTACTAACCAGTTGCAACATGAGTGACAAGAAAGATGCATGAAAAATAAAGACAGCATAAACACTATTGTGAATGGTGTTTTTAAAAATTGCTAGGCAGTTTGGAATGACTCAGTACACGTGTTCTCCACACAATTCAGCATATTTTGATTTACACTGCCATTCCAGCAGCACAGCAGGTTAAGAAGGTTAGAAGTCAAGGAAATTAAATGTTATTAGCATTCCACTGTTGTCAGGTTGCATAAATGGGATATATGTCTTTTCAAATGCACTGAAAAATTTAGAGTTTCTAATGTTTAAAGGTCTCAGAATCATCACTACAATCTGGATTTTGCTCTTTGTTTTAGTTTTTTTCTTCCTTTCTATTTGACCTAGATCATGTTCTGAATCCTTATCTTTCATGTTCTATAATTTCATGACATGCTACTTCTGAAAGATAACATGGGTGAGCTCTTTGATGACTCCATGAAAGGATTCACCTCTCTCCATAAAGCCACTTACCCCTTCTGCCTTTCTCTGCAGCTGTCTTCCTGGCCTAGTCATCTATTTTCTCCTCTTTACTTTTCTCCTGTCCTCTAATACCTTTTTAAAAACTTAACCAAGGTCCACCTTCTTAATGAAATCTGGTTAAAATGAAGTCTTGCCCACAATGGTCTTTCTTGTCTCAGAATCCTTACAGTTTTTCATGTCTGTGTCATATCTTCTCTCACACATGTGTCACTCTGCATTTTCTCTATTGTTGTTTCTCCACAGGACAAGCTATGGAGTCAGAAAGACCTGACATTTATTTGTGGTATGACCGAAGGCAAATTTTTTTTTTCTCTACATCTCACTTTTTTCTTCTCTTAAATGGAAATAAAAACCCCTTATTTAATTGTTGCGAGAATTGGCAAGAGAGTGTATGTGAAGAACCTAGTTAAATGGTAGAAGCCAACACACAGCAGTTCCGGTTGTTGTCATGAAATAAGATAATTTACATCAATCTCCTAGTGCAATGCCTAGCTCATGTTTGGCACTCAATAAAATTTAATTCCCTTTGGTACAATAAATAGGTCATAAGCATTTTTTGTTTTCATTTTCACTCAAAGATTTCTCAAGGGAAAGTACTACATTTTTTTTTTTGTACTCTTCAGTTTGTGTGGATTAATGTTTCATCCTCCATATTTTAGAACATACTCTGTTTATCTCTCAGGAAATCCAGGCAGAATTGAGTGCTCATTGCCCATATCAGCGGCCTGGGTAAGGCACGCTTTTGTTGGCTTTTCCTCATTCCTGGCCTCAGTCTACCTTTTCCCTCCACTCCTGTGCTGACCTTATAAATAAACTACTGACACCAAAGCCCTTGACTCAGGCTCTACTTTTGCGGGAACCCATACTAAGTAAGAAAAAGATTCAAATGAAGAAAAAATCTATAAACTAAACAATATGTGCAAAGCAGCAAAAACTTCAGTGCTGCCCAAGTCAGTTAAGATGGGAGAATGCCAATAGAATAAAGACCAGAACGGAATTCATTCATTCATTTTTATTAAAAAACTATTTATTGAGCACCTAGTATGCACCACACCAGGTACTGGTGATCATAATAGATGAGGTCTTTCTGCCCCCATGGGCATTCTAGTGAAGGAACGTGCAGTAAACAAACAAATCAACCTGCAAAATCATGTCAGAGAGTGATAAGAACTTGGAGACAAGGCAGGGTAAGAGTTAGACTGTGTGCAAGGTTCCTATTTTAGATAGTGTGATCTATTTAAAATGAATCAAGGCCTATCTGAGAAGGTGATATTTAAACAGAGATCTGGGTAGAATGAGAATGACCCACCTTTTGTCCACTGCCTACCATCTTCTGGAGTCAAAGTAGCGTGAAAAAAAAAATGCGTTCCAGCCTAGGAATGGGGTAATAAGACAGGATCACAATCCAGCTGGTTAGAAAACCATGAGACACAGAGATTTCTCAAGGTGCAATTTCCCCAGCAGAGTGCTTGCTGCTCCAAAAAAGCCCTAAAGACCTGACCTTGGCCTGAAGCTCTTGTGTAAGCCCTTCCATTGGTAATTCCTTCAGGGGCTCCTTCATCCTTCTGTCTTCTCTCCTGCCTTTCTTTTTCAGTATGTTCTTCTCAAATACAAGGAATGCCTTTATTTATATACAATTTTAGAGTATATACAGAGCACACTTTGTCTCAATTTCCATACAACTTTGTCCAGTAAGTACTTTTATCATTTTATAGATGAGGAAACTGGGGTTTGGGAGCTTTGTTTGGGAACACCCACTATATTAGTAGAGCTTAGACTCAGACTCAGTCTTTTGGCTCCAATCCAATGTTCATTTCAAAGCTGAATCTTAGGGCCCTGAAACTGCTCTTTGTCTCTTCCCTCACTACGCCCACCGACCCCTACCCTACCTTACACCAGCCGACTTGTATGGGCCAATGATCTCCTTCTATAGCATCCCATCATTCTGACTTTCCTTCAGTGGGCACAGGATCAGATCTCAGTAAATCCAGAGGTTTAGAACTGGAAAGTCTGAGGACAGCTCTATCTTCTGTCTACAGTATTCTTAGCCCACGTGCTGTACTCTTTTTTTTTTTTTTTTTTGAGGGCAGTATCACTGGCCCTCACATGTGGGACCGAACCGGGGCCGCTGGCTTCCCAGGCCAGCGCTTAACCACCGCACCACTCGGCCGGCCCCCACGTGCTGTACTCTTGATTGTGTTTTCTCATTGCCACGTTAAGATTACCAAGGATTCTCTTACAAGTAATATTTATTTTTAAGAATGTGCTAAGGTATCCTTAATACTCCTCCCTCTGAGAAACCATGAGATGAAATTTGATATGATTGCTCCTGAAGCTGTTTCACTCTGCCTAGTAGAAACCAACCCCCCGCCCTTTCCCCCTGCTCTGTTCCTTTTTTTTTTTCCTTCCAGGACACCCTACTTGATTCTAAATCTGAAAGACTCAGTTCCTTAGTGATGGATGCTCCACCATGTGGGGGATTCAGAGACAATTTCCTCCGTGGGGTGAGCTCTGCTACACAACTTACAGTATCAGCCTGAGTGAGACTCCTCCTTTGGGTTCCAATTGGAAATGGTGGAGTTTTTAAAGTTTAAAATCCAATGTACTATGTCAGGATCTCAGAATGTATGGGAAGTTACTGTACTTTTAAGGAGATTGCTCTTAAAATGCTGGAAATGCAAGATGATGAATGTCCACTTCAGGCCATTTCTTTTGGCATACAGGTTGACAATACTAAACATTTTTAAAGGTTCTTTTTAGTATACAGGCACTCCAGCTAACATTTTCTAATCCTTACAATAATTCTATGTGAGGTAGGTATTTTTCCAATTCTCATTTTATGCTTCAGTAGCACTTTCTATTTCTCCTTCAAAATACTTTGCTCACTTGTAATTATTTAACAACTTAGTGGTTGTAATTATTTGTCTAATATGCAGGAGTTAAAAAGGCACATTCTGGAACCAGACAGGCCTCATTATGATTCCTGGTTGTAAAAGCTGTACTCCCTGTGACCCTGGGAAGGTGTCATAATGCCTGCCTCACTTTCCTCATCTGTAAAACGTAAACAATAGCAATATTGGCCTCATACGGTCGTTCTGAGTTTTCAAAGTGATAATGAGGTCAGGGCTCAATATAGTGCCTGGCATGCTGTAAGCATTCCATGACTATTGGCAATGGTTATTATTATTGTTCTTGTTCTATAATAAATAGATGATCATCTGTCATGTTTTGTTAGGGACAGTTTTCATTTGCCAGTTGTCCTGCCATAATTATTAATAGGTCTCCATTTGCTCTCCAAAATATCCAGTTTGGAGAAACTATTGACGTGAAGAACTAAATAGTGGTTGACTGCATGAGGGAAGTAAAACTGGGAAAATCTGAGTAAGATTAATGGATTCCGTGGATGTCCATAGATGGGTTGTGATATCATACTAGGGTTTCGTAAGCTGTTAGTAGAGGGTACACGGGATCTCTCTGTGTTATTTCTTATAACTCCAGGTGAATCTACAAGGATTTCAAAGTGAAAAGTTTAATTTAAAGAAGGAGATAATAAAAAAGTCCCAGTTTAAAAGATAAATAATAGTATGGTCATCCTAGAAAAAATCCCATTGTCTCACCAGGACCTTCTATAAAAACAACTGCCATTGGTTCCGTCTATCAGCTTTATTCAGTTTAATTTTTCTTCATTGTACTTATCTCCACTTGACTTTTTATATTTGTTTATTCTCTCAACCACTATTTACTGAGTGCCTCCTAGGTGCCAGCCTTGTATCAACGAACAAGCTCCTTGTGAAACTTACATTCTACTGGAAGAAATCAATCATCTCATCCTAAAACATCCTCATGCCCAGAATAATGTTTGAAAACCTATCTGGCCACTCATGGCTCAGTCAAGATAACACATAAAATTAACCATCACAACAGGATAAAGGGGAATGGATGCTGGGTGGTGGTTGAAGTTTTAAACAGGGTGGTCATGTAGCCTTGTCGAGAAGGGGTATTTGAGCGAAGACTTGAAGAAGGTGAGCCATTTATTGGCTATTGTTCCTCTTTCCTGATCAGAATGAAAGCATTATGAAGCAAGAGGTTTAATTTTTTTATGTTATATTCCCAGTGCCTGGTGCTTATTAGGTCATCAAAAATATTTGCTGAGTGAGTTAGTGAAGATGAGGACTGTGGTTGTGTGCAGTTATATTTCTTTTCCTTAGTGCCATGTTTGGCACACGTTGGGTTTTCTTTGATTTCTATGATAATTTATAATGAATATCACTGTGGACATGGGCTTACTTCTTTTGTTTGATATTGTGTCCCTAGCACTTCAGCACTTAGACCAGTGCCTGGAACATACATAGTAGTTAGTTAATAATTCTTGTTATTGACTATGGGCTCAGATACAAAGACTGAGGCTTGGAAATGGGAAATGGCTCCATCACAGTCTCATGGCCAGGAAGCAGCAGAGCTGGGGCTTTTAACTCTGGTTTTCTAACTCTTCAATCATAGCACTTATTTACATCAAACTGCTTTTAAAAATTGTCCTGGGGTCTCTCATTTGGCCACAGCCTTTCACTCATCTATCCTGCTGTTCCTTATTTGCCCACTCCAGACCACGTTGTGATGTCTCCCTGAGTGACAGGCAGTCAGGTTATGTTGAGCTGTTAGCAAGCATACCACCTAAAAGATAGCCATCTCCTCCAGGTACCACAGTGTCAGGGGACACCCCCTCATGTTAATGCAAGTAGAAGGTAATGAAACCTTTTGGCGAATATCGACTTTGTCAGACAATAGTGCATTCAGTTTGAAAGCCTCCACCAGGAAGTTGCAGACTTTTAAAACTAATTTGGTGTTTATTCAACTTTGCAATCACTTCTATGTACTATCTGTGTTTCACACACCGTGAAACGGCGCTACACTGTGCAATTGAATTAGTTGTACAGTGACTCAAAGGCATTAAACAATGACTTTGATATTTTAAGTACTGACTAGGAGGGAGTTTTAATTCCTTCCTCATAATGAAAGCAACAAAAAAACCCAGTTACACAACCCTGGAACACTTACTCTCTTTTCTATTCTGGGTGGACCCCACTGAGACAGAAAAAAAATCTCTGAGCATTTAGTTTGCTTAATGGCAGAAGAAAAATTAAACAAGCATAGACGTGCAACCTTAATGACACCCAGCAACACTAGAATAACAGTTCCTAGCTTCTAAAACCTGTTATTTAATACAATGGGTAAATCTTGTGGGAGCTTTTCAGGTGCTGCTGACTCTGAAAAAACAGCTACTTTGTGAGGAAGGGCGGGGGTAGAGGCAGGGCCTGTGCCCTGCTTGTGCTTATTTGCCTGGAAGGGTCTCTGTGTACAATTCAAGGCAGGCAGGTATTGGGTGAAATACGGCACTGGCTGGACAGCCCCTGAAGGCCGTGGCCCTTCTGAAGCCAACACCATGGCTATGCGAGGCTCAAGTGTTCAAGTGTTGTTCGTTCTGCCAGTAACAATATGGGACTTTTCATCCAGAGCCTTTCTGGAGATGGCACTGACAGAAAGCACAAAGAAGGGGGGCAAACAAAAACCCAAACAAAAACCACAGCAAGTGAATTAGTGCCATGAAACTACAAGCATTAGCTGGTAATAGTTCAGGTCAAAGCACCTAAGTGATGATTCACATCTAACAATAAATATATGAATAGCTGTTGAAAGCTTGTTTGATTTTCACAAAGAGGTTTAAACAAACATTCGTTTGTTCATTAGTCTTAAGCAACACTTTTATGGCAGGGGATGCATTAAACCTAACATATGTCTGCAACCAAGATATTTGGTGGTTTTAAAGATGAAGACACAAAGCCATGCATATCGTTTATGCAGAGCAGCCTTGAACTACCCATAATGGAGTGAGATACAGTTATTATGTATTAACGCTGTGAATCTTCATCCAACGAGAGAAAACGAACAGGCGAAAAGGAATGCCGCGTCTTTGGAGATAAAGACTTAGAGGCCCCCATTCTGCAATTGGTTCTGTGTTTGCATAAACTCATTTTGTTGTTGTTGTTGCTGTTGCATAATTTTTAAAAAAATGCAAGTGGTTTAAATCTGTTCCCTGAGGTAATTTATGCTAAACTGGCATTCCAACACCATAAATTTCCAGCTTTGGCAATCTTGGCTTGGGTGTCAGGTCAGGCTGGGTTACTGAGCAAATGGCTGCTTCAAAATTTTTAGGGTAATTGCCTCTATAACTCGTTTAGCACAGGTCCTGTCAGGAAATCTCTAATTGTCATTGACGCTCCTGTTCCCCGTTTCCCTCCGCCTTTTTTTGTTCCGTACTGCTTTTGTACTGAAGGTTGCTCTCCAGTGGAGAATGGCATGTGGCCTTTCATCTCCTGTAGCACCTGGATTTTGTCACTGTCAAAGCCTTTGCTCATGACAATGTGATGTCATCCTTGATGGCGCCCAAACAGCAGTGGTTTGGCTGAGTACATTTTGCCCCTGCCCAGGCTCCACCCTTGCCAAGAAACTATCAGTTAAGAGAAGACAGGTCATGGCGATGGGCTTGGGATAAAAAGAAGAGCAAATGGTCATAAGCCCAATTTTCACAACTTTTTTATGAATACTGGGATCTTTATTGATGTCTACCAGAATGATGTGAACAATTTCAACAGCATACTTTGATCTCACCTCTCATCTTGTGTGTGTGGACATGGGGTCTTGGTAGGAAGGATGTCATGGAGTTTGTGCATTAGCTCATGGACTATATGCTGTTGAAATTGTTCACATCATTCTGGTAGACATCAATAAAGAACCCAGTATTCATAAAACAGTTGTGAAAATTGGGCTTATGACCATTTGCTCTTCTTTTTATCCCAAGCCCATCGCCATGACCTGTCTTTTCTTAACTGATAGTTTCTTGGTAGGGGAGTTTTCACCAAGCTGCATTATAAAATATGCTAAATACCCAACTCCTAAATCCAATTCATTAATTACCTTGCTTAAAATATACTTCAAATATATCACATTTGACATCATATGTCACTGATAGTAGAGGGAAATGATAACACTTAAAATCAATAAATGTTTTACATTTATTTTGCTTATTATGATTGTCATAATATTTTGACATAGAGGGCTGACATGTCAACAGCACTGTTATCATGATGTGAAGCAATGGCATTGAACTGTCTCATCTTCTGTGTTGCTGTTTCAACGTAAAGTGGGCCCAGGGGGAAAATACAAAGATCTCCCAGGAAGCATCTGCTTATGGAGTCAATACAGGTCATCACTGAATAAAGTGGCCTGAGTGCAAAAGAAAATCTGGGGGGAAATGTCCTGGTGGATTCACAAATAATAAGAGCTAAAATATATGGAGTGCTTTCCATGCACCAGGCTCTGGGCAAATTGTTTCATGTATGTGATCTCATTTCATCCTATGAGGCGAGGTACTTTAACCCCTGATTTATAGATGAGAAAACTGAAGCCCCCAAAGCATAAGTAATACGTACAAAGTAATAAGTGTAGTAGGTGGCAAAGCCTGGGTTTGAATGGATCCATGACTAGCTCTACTCATAAACCAAAGCCATCACTGTTCTGTGTGGTTTGGAACTAAAGTTGATTCTGGCTTCTGGCTCATCCTGACTTCCCACCAGAGTCCTGCCTCATTCCCAGGTCCTTACCATCTCTGACTGCTGCATGATTACGAGTATGTAGTAGAACTTGAATGTGGACAGTGGGGTGGAATTTACAAAATACTTTCCTACACCTGGAGAACATAGGCTTGCAGTTAAACAACATCTTTGTCCCCAAGCTTTAGAGATTAAAAACAGATTCAAAGGAAACTGCGAGAAAGGAGGATTTGAAAGCTGTCTTTTTCTACTATTTAGTACACAAGCAAAGCCAGACTTTTTTTTTTTCTTTTTTTTTTTAAGGCTAAATGTAGGTTTGACCCTGATTGAACTAAGCACCAGAGTAATGAGTAATAGATGTGACTTGGAATCCTTCACAGCAGCGGTATTCACTATGCCCAGCTAATTAAAGTGTAGCAAAGAGCTTCTGGAGGGCAGGGCTATATCTTCCCACCTCAGTCTGTTTTGTGCCCAACCAATATTTATTGAATATGGTTACTCATCCACAGCCAGAGATCAGCAGCTTGTTCCTACCTTAACCCCTCTTTTCTCCACTATCAATTTGTTTATAAAGTATTTTTATTTTTACCAGCTGGTCTACACCAATGCCTTAACAGTTAGCTTTGGCAATTAAAAGCTCGTCATTTGTTCAACTAATATGTATTTACTTTGTTTTTTTATGGACAAGGCTCTGCATTAGGCGCTGGGGGTGTAGCAGAAGTGAATAAAATAGATGATTGTGGGATATACAGATCACTCAACTAATTAGACAATTATTTAATCATCATGGTGGCAAGACTTACGAGCATGCAGGAGAAGCATAAATGCTATGGGTGCACCTAATAAGACAGCTTGATCTAGATTGAAGGCTTTCCTGGAGAAATGATGTTTGAGCTGAACTAATAAGGCTGGATGAGAATTAACCAGGGCAAGCAGAGTAGGGAAGTGATAGGAGGGAGGGTCTTGAACAAACAATCCAGGGTGAGAGTGCAGTGGTGAGGACAGTTCAATCAGAAGAAGCTCTGTTGTGTTCTGAAACAGAAACTAGATTCGGTTTGGCTGGAATAAGGGGTAACCGGGGTGGGAAGCAGTGTGGCAAAATGCGACTTTTTAATTGGCTAAGACTTTTTGGTTGCAATAATAAAGGGGATTTATTGGCTCAGTAAACAGAAAAATCCATCATAACTTCCTCAAAGTTCTCTATTCCTCTCTAATTTTCTTGGGCCCAATCTCCCTCACATGTTGAGTGGTGTCTCCTGAGGTAGCGAAGTAACTGCAGTAGCTCCAGCCCTCACATCCTCCTTCTGCATCAAACTTGTTATAGCATTCCTAATAAGAGGCCTGAGATTCATCCTGGTTGGAGCAGGGAGGTCACATGCTTTACTCTGAACCACACCAGTGTTGAGGATGCAGGAATGGCTTGATTCACTGGGCTAGGCCTGGAGCCAAAGGAGGAGTCAGCACCCCTGGAAGCACAGGGATTGTAAAACAGAAACCAGGGCTGCCGGGAGCCACAGGATAGATGATGGGAAGGCCATAGGGCTCACTACTGGGCTAAAGAAGAGAGGATATGCCTGTGCTATGGGATTTGGGGTTTATTAAAACCACAGGGAGTCCCTAAAGGATTTTCAACAGGTCAGTAATGTCATTAGATTAAAATTCAAAATTTAAAAACATCATTAGGAACTCTACTTTGATGTGTCAATACTATAGTTCCCAAGAAGATAATCATTGTCAGGTAAATAAATTATTAGGTTAGGAAAAAATGCAAAGCATTATATTTTGTAGTCTTCTGAATAATAATAACAATAATAATAATAATAATAACAGCTAATGCTTATTACTCTATTTAATGTTAATAATAGCTATTAATGGTAATGAGCCAAAACTCTGAAATGAGTTTTGCAAACATTATCTCGTACAATCTTCACTATAACCCTAGGAGGTAGGTCCCACTGTTATCCCCATATTTCTGATGGGGAAGCTGAGGTATGGAGAGCTTAACTTACGCAAGGTTACATAACTGGTAAATAGCAAGACCAATACCTGTCTAAATCGAAATATTGTGTCATTTCCACTAATCTCTGGAATATCATGAGGTAGGGAAGTAATGTCTTTATTTATTTGGCAAACAATTATTGAACAAAGTCTTGAGCCAAGATTCAGGAGTCTTAACTGGCCAGCCAAATTTCATAGAATCTGCTGGAATAAAATATATATTGTGGATAGATATAAATATAGATATAGACATAGATATAGATTTGCCATTTTAACCACTTTTAATTGTACAATTCAGTGGCATTAATTACATTCACGATGTTGTTCAACCATCACCACCACCTTCCAAAACCTTTCCAACACCACAAATAGAACCAATTAAGCAATAACTCCCCATTCCCTCTGGCAACCTCTTATCTACTTTCTGTGTTCATGGATTTGCCTGTTCTAGATACTTTATATAAGTGAAATCATACAATATTTTTTTTTAAGACTGTATTGGGGAATTGGGGGAGGGGCACAGCATTGGGGAATCAGGGAAGGGGAACAGACAAGTTGCGGTCCTGTTTTGTTCTTCAGTCTAGTTGTGGAGGACATTGCTTCACTGGCCCATGTTGGTATTGTCCTTGCGCTCTTCCTGGATGAAGCAGATGGGTCACCAGCCTCTGGACGGCCACTCATGGTGGCTCTTGGCAGCTCACACTGGCTGCCGGCCACTCACTGTAGCTTATGGCAGCCCACTGCAGCAGGGCCTGCAGCCTACACCGTCACCGACTCAAGGCAGCATAGCTCCAGGTCAAACTATTGTTCACCATCTTAGCTGTAGAGGGCAGTGTCACTGGCCCTCATATGTGGGATTCGAACCGGGGCCCTGCTGCTCAGAGCTGGCGTCCCAAGCCAGCTCTTAACCAACACGCCACTCGGCCGCCCCACAGTATTTGTTCTTTTGTGTCTTATTTTTCGGTTGTTTCACTTAGCATAATGCTTTCAAGCTGCATCCATGTTGTAGCATGGATAAGGGCTTCATTTCTTTTCAAGGATAAATAATCTGCCAGAAATTTGACAAAACTATTTTTGTTAATACAATGATTACAAAATATTTAAAGCTTAATAACTATAATTTGAAGCAAGCATTGCACTCTCTGATTTCCACTATCCCCATGACACTCTATTGTCTTAAACTTGGTAGCCTACTTCCACTTTGTAGCATTTCCTGCCTGGCTCAGAAGGCATTTATTTGTGTTGGCAAACCATTGCTCTTGCAATCTGGGTGACAGAGCTCTAGGAGGTTGATTAGACTAAGTTTTCTCCTCAAGAAGGGAGAAACTTGTCTCTGTATACCTTTTTGCCATCACCTATTAGCATGGTGCCTTATATAGTAGGTGCTTAGCATATATTTGTGAATCCAAATTGAAATTCAATGTAGCAAATCTTTCTCCAGTGTTTATAATGTTTCAGGTACTGTGTTAAGAGACATGGACACAATAGAGAGCAAAATAAATGTGCTTCCTCTCCTCTTGGAGACTATACTACAGGTAATGATGTTAAGAGCCAATGATCTTAAAAATACTAATGTCTTTCATTTTTACAGGTTTTTTTTTGTTGTTGTTTTCAAAATACGTTCACATGTATTAGCTCATTTATGGATATGATGTTTGACATACATTTACTTTTGAAATGAATGGCTATTTTTTAGTGTATTTCAAATGGAACAAGTTGGAAGAGGTTATTGGTTAACCAAGATTTTAAAATTTGATTTAATGGGTGGTAAATAATGAATTACTTCTTTCAGAAAAAGGGTTTTTTAAATTTTAAAATAGTTTGTATAAAAAAAACATTGTTCCTCAGCCAAGTTGGGAGACGTGCCAATTTTTGCCATGCTCCAAGAATTCTCACCAACTTTCATGTCGTTTTATGAACCTAACTCTCTTGATAGTTCCAGGATTTAAGTTAAAAGGGTACCTTAAAACAAAATCCAGAGCATATTACCCTTATCTCTTCATGTGTATCAGATGTCCTTAGATGAGTTGTGAAGGCTTTTAAAGATAGAACATTTTCAGAGTTTCCTTGAGCAGGTTTCCTGAGTTTGCTAGACTTGTTGTCACCTGTAACTGTCCCACTTATTTGGTTGTCAACAACATGCTAGTGGAAAAGAGGATAATGCAACAATAGCTGCCACACAGACTTCAACAACTTTCTGTCTTGCTGTATGGCTGATAGTGTTGGGTCTCTGCTTTCATTTGTCACAAGCATCTCCATCCCAGAGATCTGTGGGAAGAATATACATGAAAAGAGCCAGCATTTAGTCAGTAAGATGGGTGAGAGGAGATGGTGTCTTTCTGAATTTTCTAATAAGTACTTAGCCCTTTGTCATTATCAAGTAAGGATGAAAGGGGCCCATGGAGAGCAGTGGACTAGCATCACTTAAAGAATCCAAAGGCAAATCACAGTTACAAAAAGTGCTTTTTGTCAAACATGAGGAAAGCACGTAACTACATTTGAACGAACCTACCTAAGAAAACCATGTAGGAGGCAGAGAAGGAGGCTCTTGGAATGGAGGAAATTCCAGTTCAGTCTGGTTTATAGAAACTTCAATCACAAGCTTTTTTCAAAAGCATATCAGGATTCAAGCATTACATCATCTAAAGACATTCTTATTGGTGTTCAGACCCTGACTGCTTGGAATCTGGTTCTCTTTATTTAACCCTTTCTCGGCTGAGACATTTCCCATTTAACTTGGGGAATATACTTTTCATGTTGCAACAGCAGTCAGCATTTGAGTAGGAAACATTTGAAGGAAGTTGCTTTCTGTAAACCCCTCATCTGAGAGTAAGTTTTTATGCTTAGAATGTCAAAAGTTATTTCAAGTGCTTTGTTGCTATATAATTGCCAAAGCAGCGTTACTGAGAGAAATGCTTCAATAAAAGCCTTTGAAAAACAGAGAACATCAGGTCATTGTAAGATTAACTTTCCCACACCTCAGTCACCTTTCTCTTATATTTTCCAGCTTTATTGAGATAGAATTGACACATACTATTGTGTTAGTTTAAGGTGTACAACGCGATGGTTTGAGACATGTATATATTGCAAAATGATTGCCACAGCAAGGTTAGTTAACACCCCCATCATCTCGCATAATTGCCAATTATGTTTTTATAGTGAGAACATTTAAAATTTACTCTCTTAGCAACTTTCAAGTATATAATACAGTATAGTTAACTATAGTCACCATGCTGTACTTAGTTCCCCAGAACTTATTCATCTTGAAATTGGAATTGTACCTTTTGCCTAACATCTCCCAATTCCCCCTACTCCTCAGCCCCTGGCATCCACCATTCTACTCCCTGTTTTTATGAATTTGGCTTTTTTTTACATTCCACATATAGTGAGATCATATCGTATTTGTCTTCCTCTGTTTGACTTATTTCACTTAGCATAGTGCCTTCAGGGTCCATCCATGTTGTTGCAAATGGCAGAATTTCCTTCTTTTTAATGGCTGAATGATATATGTGATATACCACATTTTCTTTATCCACTCACCTGTTGATGGATACTTATGGAAACAAGATGGTTTCCATACCTTGGTTATTGTGAATAATGCTGTAATGAACGTGGGAGTACAAATATCTCTTCAAGATAGTGATTTCATTTCCTTCAAATATATACACAGAAGTGAGGTTGTTGGGTCATATGGTAGTTCTACTTTTAATTTTTTGGGGAACTTCTATAGTGTTTTCCATAATGGTTATACCAATTTATATTCCCATCGACAGTACACAAGGGTTTCCTTTCTCCACATCTTCACCAACACTTATCTCTTGTCTTTTTGATAATAGCCATTCTAACAGGTGTGAGGTGACAGCTCATTGTGGTTTTGATTTGTAGTTCCCCAATTATTAGCAATGTTGACCATTTTTTCATGTGCATGTTGACCATTTGTATGTATTCTTTGGAAAAATGTATATTCTGGTTTTCTGCCCATTTTAAAATTGAATTATTTTTTTTGCTATTGAGTTGTACGGGCTCCTTATCTATTTTGCTTATTAGCCCTTCATCAGATACATGGTTTACAAATATTTTCTCCCATTCCATGAGTTGCTTTATCATTCTGTTGATTGTTTCTTTTGCTGCATAGAAACTTTTTAGTTTGATGTAGTTCACATTTGTTTATTTTTGCTTTTGTTCAAAAAAAAAAAAAAGCTTATGCTTTTGGTGTCATATCCAAAAAAATTGTTACCAAGACCAATGCAAGGAGATTTTTTTTCCCTATTCTTTCTTCTAGGAGTTTTATGGTTTTAGGTCTTACATTTAAGTCTTTGATTCATTTCAATTTAATTTTTGTGAGTAATGTAAGACAGGGTCCAATTTCATTCTTTTACAGGTGATTATCAAGTTTTCCTAGCACTATTTTTTGAAGAGACTCTCCTTTCCCCATTGAGTAATCTTGGCTCCCTTGTCAAATATTAGTTAACCATGTATGTGTGGGGTTATTTCTGGACTCTGGATTTGGTTCCATTGGTCTATGTGTCTGTTTTTATGCCAGTGCCATACTGTTTTTATTACTATTGCTTTGTAATATAGTTTGAAATCAGGACATAGGATGCCTCCAGATTTGGCCTTCTTTCTCAGGTATGCGTTGGCCATTTGGGGTCTTTTGAGATTCCATACAAATTGTAGGATTACTTTTTCTATTTCTGTGAAAATTGTCTTTAAATTTTTGATAGGGATTACATTGAATCTATAGGTATCTTTAGATAGTATGGTCAGTCCCCTCTCTATTATAATCATACTCTTAACTTTTGGGTTAACATGTATGTCAGATTGTTGCTTTGCCTTGTCATTATGAAAGAATATTAAAATTATAGGCTTATAACTAAGCAACCATCTACAAAAATTAAAGTAACACATATCATGGCTACCAAAGAGACACGTAGGTATTTTGGCTTACTGGTGACAATATCATTTGGGTATTTCCCACTTTGTCTAGGAAAGGGCATTGATATAGGGCATTATTTAAAAAGTATACCATTCTGGAATTGACCTGTAGTCTTCCTGTCATCCCACTGGATGCTAGAATGGAATCAGATAGACACAGACAGTCACTGTGGGTCAGAGTGATAAAATGACTCATAACAGCTTGCGAGTTGTGAAACCTAGGCCTATCATCTTGATTTCATATCACTTTCTCTTCCTTCTAATGGTAATATAAGTAATATATGTTTTCCAGTTCATAAATTAAAACGCTTTCTATTTCAATCATTTTTGGTTTTCATAACATCCTTGGAGATAAATGAATAGGCGATAAACACAGGTCTAGAGGCCTGAAGAATTACACAGTATAGAGGAGCACAGGGAGGAGAATACGGGCACTCTGATTTCACACCCATTTGCAGGAGGACTGGTGGCTGAGATATAACTGCCAGCCAGTAGACTAGGAAGCCGGGAGCTACTTCTCTGGCTTTTCAAACATGATGAGCTTACTCTCCTTTCTGGTTCTATTACTGCCAAAAAATTCATAAGACTTAACCACACCAGTCATGACTTGGTCCCCAAAGATATGAAGAGCAGGGTGGGAGCATGAAACTTCCAATGACTGACTTCCAGATGAGACAGAAAGTTCAGACAAGGAATGTGAGTAGTTAGGAAGTATTAGCTGTCTCTTTACCATTTTTCCACACACGGACTTACATTTTAACTGATACAGAATTGGCAGTTGGCTCATAATTACATAGTGTTGAATACTGTAAAATTATTTGTGTTTAAAAGAGTAACATATGTTTTACCTGGCTCACCAATGTTCCATTGTCACTTACAAAAGCATTTTCTAGAAGTAAGGCTCCCTCTTGCCCAAGGTTCAAAATTATCAGTCATATTGAAAGGAAGAATAAAAACAAGCCAGCAAACTGCTGTGCATTTGATTCCAGTTCATAAAATCCATTATCTTTCATATACTCATATCATAAGTCAGGGTCCTCAGGAAGCAGACTGAGAGAGTGCCATGCTTTTCAGGGAAAAGAGGAAATAGGACTGGGGAGAGGGAGAAGTAAAACTGTGATACAGTTCCAACAAAAGCCTCAGGGTCTTGTGAACCTTTTCACAGGACCCTTTTGGGGGTTCTCGTAAGCTGGGTTAGCCCTGCAGATTTGTCCTGAATTGGTGTTAGAGATTTGGCCTTTATATGCTTGCAGTGGCCAGTCATGGCATATGGGTGGCCCTAGAGTATGAAGCATGACCCTGGGTGATGTGACCTCTAGGGCAAGTCCTAGAGAGGGTGTCTGCAATGAGCCATAAATGATCAACTCTGCTGGTCACTGAGGGTGGTTTTGGGTATTACCCCACAGCCTCTATTGCAATGCAAATACAAGGTCTCAGCAAAACAGACTGTCAAGATTATTAAGTTTTTTTGGAAGATTGGCAAAGTAAACTAAGGGTGATAAAAACTTCAAAGAGAGCCCTCACTGGCCTAGTGATGGTAGATTCCTTAGAAATTATAAGACAAGGCTCTTGCTTGGAACCGTTTTAACTCACATCATGAATTGAATGGCTTTTCCATATAATAGTAGCAAGAACACAGGGGCTGTTCCAGTTTTTTATTTAGGATAGTGGACTATAGGGCTAGGAGTCTAGAGGCCTCCATCACAGGCATCAGCTTCTTCACTCTAGTTTGCACCCATATTCTTAGAGGATGAGCTAAAGGTTGCATTCTGGATCATTCTGTGTAAGAAGGAGTGAAATCTGCTGCTGAGCACAGGAACATTGGAGCCTTGAAACAGAATCTAAAAGCTGGTTGTGGATTTGGAACAGTGCCTTTTATGGCATCACTGTTGGGGGCCACTTCAGGGAGCCAGGGGATCATTGTGGCATCGCCTAGGACAATCAAGAGCTGTCTGAGATTCAGGAGGTGAAGCCAGAAGATATGTGTGCTTAATGTTGAAGAAAAGCATTTTTATGTCTGTTAACATTTATGGTGTCCGATTGAGTGGGTTAGCAAAATAAAGACAGATGGCAACAGATTAATGCGAACACTTACAATACTTACAATATTGCACCCACTCCAGCTGAAGCTCTCCTGCTCAACTTCCTCTACAACTCACAGTCAAATATCACTTAGTGACCCTGAAGAGAAGAGCAATTTATGATGGATCAGGAATCAGGATTAACCATACATTTATCATGGAATGAGGAATCAGAAACTTCATTTAATGTATAACTCTGATGTTTGTCTGGGGCTGGTAGATCATTACTTTGCAATCACTCCTTGTGTTAGGAAGCAGGAATTGATTAGCCTAGGGTCATTAAGTCCATCCCCTGCCTCCAGGCTGTACAGTTTGTGTAAATGGTTCCAGCTGGATATGCCCTTATGCTATTCTTAAGGAGCTCCTGAAGAGGAAATTACGAGTTATCCCAGAGGAGCCCATTGTGAGAGTCTCACTGCCTTAAGCTTCAAGAAGTTCTTTCCAATATTTAAGGAGCACTGGACTAGGGAGTCATGAGCCCTGGGTTCTCCTATCAGCTCTGATGCTTAGCAGTGGTGACCTTGGGGTAGCCATTTTTTGACTTAGTTTTTTCACTGTAAGAGGAGAGTAAAAGTATTTCTTCTGACACCCTCGACACCCCCACAAGACTGTCGGGAGGATCAAAGGAGACAGTGATATGTGGAGTGCTGTTGTATTCCTAAATTAGGTTGTGATTTGCCAATTCCAGGGTACAAATTGAGATCAATTAGATACAATTAAGGACTGATCAGGCCATGGAGAAACAGATGTGATTAAGAGTGAAAAGCCTCAGTGAGTTTAGATTGAAACAACGAGTATAAGATGGAATCTATCATGCTTCTGGTTGGACATTAGCTGCATTCAACTTGGTCATGTTCGAGCCTATTGCCTTCATCACAATGTGATACCAAAGGTTAAGTTATCTGATATGGGGGCTTCCATTATCATTGTTGGGTTTAAGTACCATTTAGAATGATTTTTGTTTCTAGATTTAAGATGCTTGATGATCTGAAGTGCCCTGTCCTGTATTCTTCAGCTGAATCCAATTACTAGTAGAACAGTGTGGGTTTGATGTTGAACCAGAAACCCACCCACTCATTGCACATGTGTTTCCATATCACATAATGAAAAATACATTGTAGCTTCAAGCAGCTGATAAATGATGGTAAATTTTTTCCGATGTTGGAATTTTTCTAATGTCTGATAAATGTCTTTCATAATTCACCCAAGCTTTTTGAGTACAAGAGAACATCCATTATCAAGCAGAGATAGGAATTTTTTCTGTATATGCCTTCTGCCATGACTCCCCCCTCCCCGCTTTGCTTTGCTGGCATTTGAGCTGGGTTGTTTTGTTGTTGCTGCCCAATGGGCTACATGGCAGCACTAAGGAGTTGTGACTCTCTTTCCCTCGACACTTGGACACAATTCGTCCTGTCTCTTTCACCCTTGGAGAGCCTCACAGCTGGTCTGCATGATACTTGATATTATTTTTATGATAAATGAAGGCTTTTCATAAAGTACAGTGTCTCTCTGTCCTGCTATGGCAAACAAAATGCCTCCTCCAAGGACAATGAACTTCCTATTAGTTACAGCGATTAAGCAGCCCTTTCTGCTCTTTGATTTTTGCCTTTTCCAAAGTTTGGGTATATTACTTCCCTCCCTTTCTACTTGATTCTTTGGGCTTTATAGAGCTCCTGTCCTTCAGAGACTTTTTTACAGTTTTTTGTTTTTGTTTTTTAAGTAATGAGTGAAATCTTATATAAACAACAAATTGTGAAGACTGAACATAATGTAACAATACGTACTTGGAATAGCACATTTGTCATTTACTTTCATTACCAAGATTGGCCCTTATTTCACAGTGATGCTACAATGTAAATAAGGGAATAAGGTCAGAAAACTGGGGCTCAATGCATTTAGGTGTTTTGCTCATTTTATTTTTAGCAAGTGATGGCACCAGTATTCAAACTCAAGTCTTCTGATTATTCATCCTGTGTCCTTTCAACTTGAAGTGTTTAGCACTAAATAAATGAGTAATGATGTTTATCTGACACATTTAACTATGTGAATATTGGCAATTGGGCTGCCTGGCTATTAGGCATCCACGGTAAGTTACATAAATGAAAAGGGTGAATGCACTTTAGGCACAAAATCAATATTTACAGGGGTAGTTAAGGAGTAAGCAGAGAAAGAGAAAGAAGAGATTGTGGCTCCCAGCAATTCTTCCCTGCAGGCTTCAGGGGGTTAATCTTATGGAGGTGCTATCCTGTCTTATACCAGTTCTGGTGCCCCAGGCTTGGGCAGTGAGACAAGGCAGAGACTGGGGGTGGTGAACCTCTTTCCTTTCACAGAACTTGCTTTGCCATGCTACCCTTCAGTTCTAGAACTCAGAAAGAAAACAGATGCCTCAAAGAAACAATAAGCAAAAATAATTAGGATTTAGTGGGTGGCTAAGGTGACAAGTTTACATCTGTGATGATTAGTTTTATGTGTCAGCTTGACTGGGCCACAAAGTACCCAGATATTCAGTGAAACACTATTTGAGGTATGTCTATGATGGTGTTTTGGAATGGGATTAACATTTGAATCATAAGACTAAGTAAGGCAAATTGCTCTCCCTAATGTGGGTGGGCCGTATTCAATCAGTTGAAGACATGAATAGAACCAAAAGGCTGACCTTCCCCTAAGTGAGAGAGAATTCATCTTGCTTGACTAGCTTCAAACTGGCCCATCAGCTTTGCCTGCCTTCAGACTTAAAATGTAACATCAGCTCATCCTGGGTCTCAAGCCTGTCTGCATTCCAACTAAAACTACACCATTAATTTTCCTGAGTTTCAGGCCTTCAGATTTAGGCTGGAAATAAACCATTGACTTCCCTGAGTCCTCAGCTCTTGGACTGCAGGTCTTGGGACTTCTTAGCTGTCACACTAATGTGCACCTATTCATTATAATAAATCTCTTTCTATATATACATCCTGTTGGCTCTGTTTCTTTGGATAACCCTGATGAATAGAACATCCCTCCAATTGGTAGGTGGTAAGTAGTAAGGAGGAAGTGGCAGTGGCAAGTATACTCTGGAGGTTTGGTGTGTGGGAGTTGAAGTCCTGGCAAAGAAGACATTAAAAAAACAGGACTCAAAAATACATTAACAGCTCCAAAAAATGTATGGGTGTGGTTTCTCAAGTGTGATGGGGAGGTGGTATATGGAAGGAGCTAGAAAGTGAAGGCAATTTGGGAGCATTAATAAAATGGCCTGGGCCAGATTCTAAGGCAAGGGTTGGGGCAGTCATAAAACAAAATGAGGAACCTCCACACTGCCTTCCATAGTAGCTGTACCAATTTGCATTCCCGCCAAGACTGTATGAGTATTCCTTTTTCTCCACAAGCTCTCCAGAACTTGTTATTATTTGTCTTATTAATGATAGCCATTCTAACCGGTATAAGGCTGTATCTCATTGTTGTTTTATTTGCATTTCTCTGATGATTAGTGAGGTTAAACATCTTTTCATATTCCGATTGGCCATCTGTATGTCCTTTTTGGAGAAATGTCTAGTGAACACATAATGTGATATATGTGAAGTTGGACAATTAAGTTTGTGAACTCATCCTAGAAAAAGTGCTACATACCTCATACTGAATATCACGATGGTCACCTTTGAAGTACTCCCCTTGGGAAGCTATGCACCAATGCCAGCTCCTAGTCCACCCTTTAAAGCAATTTTGGAACTCTTTCGGAATGTCCATCAGAGCTGTTGTCATATTAACCTTGATGTCCTGAATGTCATCAAAATTTCTTCCTTTCAATATTTCCTTTATCTTCAGGTAAAGAAAGGAGTCATTGGCTGCCAGGTCAGGTGAGTAGGGAGGGTATTCCAATACAGTTATTTGTTTACTGGCTCAAAACTCCCTCACAGACAGTGCCATGTGAACTGGTGCATTGTCATGATGCCAGAGCTATGAATTGTTGGTGAAAAGTTCAGGTTGTCTAACGTTTTCAAACAGCCTTTTCAGCACTTCCAAATAGTAAAGTTGGTTAACTGTTTGTCCATTTGGTACAAATTCATAATTAAGAATCTCTATGATTTTAAAAAAGGTCAGCAACAACATTGCAACAAGTTCATGAACTTAATTGTCAGACATCATAGATGATGTATTACAGAAATGTACACTTGAAACCTATGTAATTTTACTAACCATTGTCACCTCAATAAGTGTTAATTAAAAAATAACAGTATGAAACATGATGGGGTAAAAAAAATGAGAGAAAAGTAGAGAGGCAGAGAGGGTGAGGGAGAGCCATTCTGAGAAGGTAAGAGAAGGGCATATGAAGAGAACATCTCAAAGACTGTGAACTTTGCCTTCGGTCAATCTTACTTGATCCTCTCCTAGAGATAAAAACAACTTTGATTTCACTCTGTCAAATTAAATTTTACCTAATTTTTATCTCAAGTCAGCAAACATTTGCCTATAAATTTATTCAACAAATATTTACTGAGTGCTTATTTTGTACCACGCACTGTTCTAAAGTGTGAGGATATAGCAGAAAACCAAACAGGCAAAATTCCTGGGGTTTCCAGTCCTATGACATGTCATGCCTCTGGGCTACCTGTCACAGACACATAAGCATCTACCCTCCTGTACCTCAGATCATGGCTCCTACTTTGGTAAAAGCCACAATTCTGAATGAACACGACAGTCCCTCCTGTGAAGGAGCTTATAGTCCAGTAGCTTGGTTTATATATGCGCAATTAATGATAACAGGACAATATGACACCTGGGTAAAAGTTTGAGGAATAAGAATTACTCCCCCCTGATTTTATTTGACCCACTTTCAGATATTGCCATTGAACCACATGATTATTTAGTGGCTAACGGGTTACAAACTGCACCTAACATCTATTCTCTTACTTCATGCTCTCAACAATCCTTTAAGTCAAATAAAACACATATTATTATTTGCAAGTTTAAGAACATAATTTTAATAGTCCTGTTTTTATGCAGGACTCTGTATTTTCCTTTTCATTCATGTTGGGCCACATGTCCTATGTTTCCTAACCTCTCACACAGGTGGGAGAAATGAAGTATTGAGTGCAAGGAGCTGGGTAAGCCAGTGGTAGCTAGCTGGTTCTGAGGGGTTACGAATTGCAGCTAACCAGGTGAATGCAAGGGGAAAGTATGGTGTGGTGGGTGCAGGAGTAGTATTTTGTGCTACACTTGGCCATGCATGTCCAATTTATGTGTAATGTAGTGTGAGGGAGGAGTGTTATATGATATTAAAAATTTTCAGGGAACATTTCCCCTCTACCTACAGATAACCGTTAATGCACACAGGTGTACGGCTCTTTCCCTGTCAAGCAGATCCCACAAAGCGGAGGCCAAACAGTGAGAATGGAAGGCAGCCGAAGAGAAAGGGGGCAGGTTTCCTAGTGGTCCCTTTTCAGGTAATGCTTCATTTCTTTTCCAAAATATGGGGACAGGAGGACCAGCTTTCCCAAGGATGCTCACAGGACAAATCCACGGAATCACTGTTCAAAAGTCAAAGGGACTACAGAACAAAGACTCTGATTTTCCTCCAGCAACATGTATTTAGAAGGTTTGCCAGTCCCTTTCATCTTCATCCTCCTCCTGAGAGGTGGGTGGAAGAGGTACCAATGTTCTCACTCTGTGGATGAGGAAATGAGACTGAGATTTTTAAGTAATTTACAGAGATTATAAACAAGTTATACATGGAGTGGAGGGAGTGGAGATTTGAATTCAAGTATGTTTCACATTTAAACCACAGATTTCCTTTTCAATGCTACAATTTTCCCCCTATGAATAAAATTGAGGGGATATTGGAGATTAAAGTAAATATTGTTAGTAGTTACATAAAAGGTGTGATCAAAAATTACGGTGAATGTTTAAATTTAAAAAAATGTATTATGGGAAAAGACACATTGCCATTAATCTTCCTCTAAATACTACCCCTTGCTTCAAAGACACTTATCCCATTGTTCTTGCCACTTTCTGCAGCAGTTCTGGAAATCTTCTTTTGTGAGTGTCTTTAGTTGCGCTATTGTGGCTGCCTCCATGTCCTGAATTGATTCAAAATGTTTACCCTTCATGATCATTTTGGCTTTGGGGAAAAGCCAGAGGTCACACAGTGTCATATCTGGTAAATAAGGTGGATGAGGACATGCTGTAATGTTTTTATTTGACAGAAATTGCCACATCAGAAGTGGTGTGTGATGCTGAGCATTGTCACGATGGAGGATGAAACTGTTTGCCCATTTTCAGGCCATTTTTAATGCACATCATTTATTAAACACTTTAATAAGTTTTTATAATATTCAGGTTTCACCGTAGTATTCCTGGGTATAAACTCAGCTCCTACAATTCCATCAAGGTCAAAAAACAGAATTAACATCACCTCGATGTTATGATTGATGCACTTTTTTCGCACAAGGAAAACTGGGTGATTTCCATTGAGAATTCTGAACCTTGGTCTCTGGACCATAGATCCAAGTGTCATCTCCCATGATGACATGTCTTAAAAAGCTGGAATCTGATGCCATACGACCACACAACTCCAACGAAATTGACAAATGCTGTTGCTTTTGTTTGACAGTCAAAACATGTGGAACAAATTTTGCCTCATGTTCAAATCTGTTGTTAAAATTCTTTGAATGGAACCATAAGAGATGTTTAGATCCTAAGTAATTTTCCTAATAGTCAGTCGCCAGTTTGATTGAATCATTTCACTTTTTCAGTATTCTCTTGGATTTTTGGTGTTGAAGGTCTCTCCTCATCTTCAATTGATTCACAACCATTACTGAAATCACTCAAACCACTTGTAGCTGTCTTCATGGTCACTGTAACATCAACATAAACTAGTTTTAACATTTTGTGTGTTCCTTTTTGTAGTTTGAAACAAAATTTCATGTTAATGCATTGTTTGTAATCCATGATTTATGGCACACTTTAAAACACACCTCCTTTCAACCCTAGCTCACACCTGACTGACTGTACCAAACAAATTGAAACTTGTCACACACTGTTACTAAGGCTCAATGTGCTGCTTCCTCTATTGAAGATCCCTGCCTTTTTGTTAGATGGGACTCAGCAGCAGCATTCACTGTATTGTTTGATCACACCTCCAATGTGTATAATTTTAATTATTTAGCAAGCCAGCATAGAGTTTACTCATAGTCCTGTTTTTATTCTTCTCAATTAATTGTGGCTTGCTGAGTCTTAAGGTAACAATTCTCAACCTTGCTGCTTATCTGAAACTTTTAAAAAACATAGGAGAGAGAGACCGAGAGAGAGAGAGAGAGAGAGAGAGAGAGAGAGAGAGAGAGAGAGAGTGTGTAGGGGGTGTGCAGAGGGGTTAGCTATGCCTTCTATATTGAATCAGAATTTCTAGGAGTTGGAAAACAGGAATTCCTAGGTTATTCTGATGGGTAGCCAGTGTTATAAGCTACTGTTAGGTCTTATGCTTAAGCAAAGTCTGGCTCTGATGGTGTGTAGCGTGATAAGGTTTCCCGAAATGGTGTCTAAACAGTGATAATCCTTGCATATGCATATGACTTAGCAAGGTCCATATTTACTCGGCATACATGAAAGAACCTACTTATGGTAGTTAGGATTCTGGAATAACCCCAATAACCCATGTCCTCTATATGTCTCTCCCCTTGAATGTGAGCCAGACCTGTGAACATGAAGAGAGTCATTCTCTTGATTAGATTACATGGTATGGTAAAGGTGAATGAATTTTACAAACGTGATTAAGGTCCTGAATCAGTTGATTTTAAGTTAATCAAAAGGAGAATTATCTTGGGTAGGCCTGACCTAATTAAATAAGCCTTTTAAAAGAGGGTCTGGAAATCAGAATCAAAAGCAGGAACAAGATGTGTTCCTGTTAGCTGTGAAGAAGGAAACTTCCATGTTATGGAGAGGACCACATGGTAGGATATGGTGGGCAGCTTCTGGGAGATGAAGTTCTACAACCGAAAGGAATTAAATTCTTTCAAAAGCCAATTAACTTGGAAGAGGACGGAGCCCCAAATGAAAACTCCAGCTCTGGCTGATATTTTGATTTTATCCTAATGAGGTACTGAGCAAAAGACCCCACTCACCAGTCCCTGGACTCCTGGCCCATAAGAACTGCTAGATAATAAAATTGTGTTGTTTTAAGCCACTCAGTTTGTGATAATTTGTTATGCAGCAATAAAAAGCAATATAATAGAAATATTAAAATGAAAAAATTTTTCTAGGATAATGGATAATCAAATTTGCAAAAATCTTTGAAATATTTCAGTGCTTTCCTTTTGTATTTATTCTAGGTGAAAAAGAAACATAATAAGCAAAGTCTCAGTGACAACATAGTTGAAATAAAATCTCCACTCATTTCTAACCTGTTTTGTGTGTGTGTGTGTGTGTGTGTGTGTGTGTGTGTGTGTGTGAGAGAGAGAGAGAGAGAGAGAGAGAGAGAGAGAGAGAGAGAGAAATGGATAAGCTAAAATTTATTATAATTTTACTTAAAGTATAATTGACATACCACAAAATTCACACTTTTAAAGTACATAATCCAATGGTTTCTATTATAGTTGAAAGGCTGTGCACCTATCATAACTAATTCCAGTATATTTTTATTACCCCTAAAAGAAACCCTATACTCTTTATTAACTACTATCCACTTGCCCATTTTTCTCCTGCAATCACAAATCTATTTTCTATCTCTATGAATTTGCCTACTGTGGATATTTCATATGTATGGAATCATACAATATTCAGCCTTTTGTGTATGGCTTCTTTCACTGAGCATACTGTTTTCAAGATTCATCTATTACATAATAAACACAAAGTATTGTATCCACACAGTAGATATTATTAAATCATAAGAATGAATGAAGTATACTTTTGCTTTAGGGGTTTTGGTTTTCTCAGTTTTTGTTCATCTGAGAATGATTTAATTTCTCCTTCATTTTTGAAGGATAGTTTAGCTGGATATAGAATTCTTGCTTGAAAAGCCTTTTATTTCAGCACTTTGAATATATCTTCCCACAGTGTTCAACTTCCATGGTTTCTGATAAGAAATCAGATGTTAATCTTAATGATGATCCCTTGTACATAATGTCACTGCTCTCTTGCTGCTTTCAAGATTTTCTCTTTGACTTTCAATAATTTGATTATGTCTAGGTATGGATCTCTTTGAGTTTATCCCACTTATTGTTCATGGATGCATGGATCAATGTTTTATATCAAATTTTGGAAGTTTCTGATCATTATTTCTACAAATATTCTTTCTGATGCTTTCTCTGTCTTCTTACTTACTGGGACTCCCATTGTGCATATGTGGGTACCCTTTATGGTATGCTACAAGTAACTGAGACTGTTCATTTTCCTTCCTTCATTTTTTAAAATTTTTTTATGTTCTTCAGACTGGATAATATCAATTGACCTATCATCAAATTCACTGATTCTTCTGGCCAGCTCAAAACTGATATCATCGATAGTGATTCCCTCTAGTAACCTTTTTCATTTCAATATGTAATTTTCAACTGCAGAATTTCTATTTGTGTTATGCTAACTTAAAATATCTATATCTCTGTTGATATTTCTATTTGGTAAGACATCATTTTCATTCTTTTCTTTAGTTCTTTAGATGTGATGTCCTGTAGTTGTTTGCATATATTTAAAATAGTCAATTTAAAGTCTGTGTTTAGTAAGTCTAATATCTGCCTTCCTCAAGGACAGTTTTGCTTTACTTTTTACTTAAGTTTTTCTTATGTATGGATGATATTTTCTTGTTTTTTTTTTTTCATACTTCATATATTTTTGTTGAAAAGTAGACATTTAAATAATAAAATATAGCAACTCTGGAAATCAGACCCTCTTCCTCCCAACCCAGAATTTGTTGTTGTTTAATGACCTTCTTGAACTAATGATCCTCTTTCTTTTTCATATTTAGCCACTGACATCTGTGTTTAGTTAGCTTGGTGGTAAGCTAATAATTAGAAAGAAACTTTATTAAATGCCTGGAACCAATAAGTCTCTAGTCTTTGCTGAAAAGCTCTGTATGTATACTAGGGTACATCTTCAACACTTAGGTTGGAATTTACAACTATATTTAATCCTTCTTGCTTCTGTAGAACCTCAAGGTTGCCCAGAGGTGAGAGTTTAGGGCCTTCTCAGATCTTATGAGGACATGTGTACAGCCCTGTATATTCACATAGATTTCTAGATTTCCAGAACTATGTCAGAGATTTTTAAGGCCTCAATGAACATTTCATTATCAAGTTTTATTTTTAGGTTTCTTGGTTAGCATCTTGTTTGCCCCAACTATTATCACTGCCCCATACAACTATAATATTATATAACTGCTGCCGATTGTTTTTGATAAACACCTTCAGGAGAAAGGCTGTTCACACAAAGTCAGGTCAAATAAAGACAACCCTTCAAATGGGGGATTTCAGGGAACTGTCACTTCTCTGGGAATCCCCTAGTGACTACTAGACTACTGATTTTTACTATACATAATTGTCTGGTTGTTGGTTTTCAAGTCCACATCAGCACTGAGGAGAAGGAGATGGAAATAAGGCAAGTCATGACACAGTAAAGCTTGCTTTTGTTATGGGGATTCTTGAGTAAATAAATACTCCTTATTGCAAGCCTTTGGTTAATTTCCAGAGTTCTGGAAATTTTGATTTTGCCAATTTTTTGCTAGGGTTCTTTTTGCTTTTATGAAGGAGCAGATTTTTGGAGGTCCTTATTCTGTCATTCCCACTGACATAATCCTTTTTAGCTCATGTTTAATCTTCAAAGAAATTTCTTAAGATTCATTTCTTTCTTTGAAAGTGGAGTAATAATATATGTATGACCTGTCTCGTTTTAGGTTTATGGTAAAAACTAAATTGGATAATGCACCTGGAACATAAACAGTGCAAAATAAGGGCAAATTAAAATTGAGTATATACTGTTACAGTTCTTTTGTTAAGATATATATTAGCTTAGGGCTCTGGCAGTGATGCCTGAGTGATGGCTTTCTTCAACATTTGTGCTTCCTCATCCGGGGTGTAAAGTGGTTGCTTAGTAATGACTTCTTAGCCATGGATTATATTTTCAGCTCCCTACCACTTATACATCTATTGGGTTGTTGGAAAAGTCATGACGTATTTTTTTCTATGTTTTTCATTGCAAAAATGGGTCATGACTTTTCCAAAAACCCAATAGTAGGGATCTATGTAATTGCTTTTCACCAATGGATCATACACAGTGTGTTGATGCTTAGTCAAAGGGATTAAACAATGGGTGTGTATCTCTTTTCCCTTCTTTCAGTTTGATGAAAAAGAGCATGGTGACCTTGGGTGCCAGGTGTTAAAGATAGTGGAGTTAAAATGGAATAAGTCTGAAACCTTGGATCATTACTTGAAAGAGAACACTTTTTTTTTTAAAGTGAGAAATAAAGTTCTGTTATGTTTGATCCAAATACAAGAGACAGTCCTACAAAAGCACTGGTGTTATAGGATAAGGTTAACATCTGGGTTAATACATTATCCTGCATATAGTAGTGACACTTTGAGTAAAAATTATTTTACCTGACCATGTGTATTCGAGGATCTCAGAGTGAGACCTTGTATGGTCAACCAATGTGGACATACCTCAACATGACAATCTGGGCTAGTATAAATAGCTGGGGAATCTCTCTTTGGCCAGAGGAGAAAATTAATAGCTGTCAAGTTGGGGGTTGATGGCTTGTCCCCCAGGGAGTAGACCCTCCCAAGAATAAATGGCTAGCCTTTAACTTCCTAGATAATATGTTAGACTGGAAAAGAATAGGTTCCTTTTATGTAGGTCCAGGAAAGCTTCTAGAGGCCAAGGTCACACTGTTAGAAGAGACGATTGGGATGGAAATATCTGGCTAAAACATTGATGTCAATTTTCATATCTGGTAAGTCAATCTGGTAGTCAGGAATGACAGAAAGTAGAGAAAATGCCGTGAGGTGGAAGCAGAGGACACCTGCAGTGATTTGGGACACATATGAGATACCCCAGGTACCCCTTGAATCATAAAATGGTCTAGGAAATCTTGAGATTTTGCCAGCGAGGGTTATGTAAAGGACAGTTCTTTTGTTGCCTTATTGTGACATACATTCTACATTGAATCATCAGACTTTTGAAACCTGAGGAAATGTATCCTACACACAGATGCTATGATGAGCTGGGCTATGCAGCTTATAATGGAGGCAGAAAAAGATGCTGTAATTTGCATCTGTCCTTTGCTCATTTTCTTTCATTATCTGGATTCCATTTTTTTTTCTTTTCTCTAATTGTATGACCACTGGGACTAGAGACCCCATGGATGGAGTTCTGAAAAATCTAGAGGAATGTTGTAATGGAACTGTTTTGCATTGATCTTCTCCTTTCTCAGTAAGCTCTGTGTTTGGATTGCTTTAGGCATGGAGGGAATGGGGCAAGGGCAAACATCCAGGAACTTACATTGTCAGGAGCTTTGTGGTTTTAAACTCAGAAACTCAGTGAACTGATAATGATGGCAAGCAGAGGTTAAATCTCCATCTCACCATCAAACTGGGAAGAATAGAGGATCTCTATTCAGTCACACAGTGTGGAATGAGGGCAGCTCTCAAAATGATTGCTTAGGGTGATTTTTTCACACAGCCTCTGTTTAGCTGTATGTGACAAAATCTACTCAAAAAGAAACTTTTGACTAGATATATAATAAATGAGAGATGCCCTTGGGAAAAGAGAAACACCTGTTTTTCCCCCTACTTAGTTAACTGCCTACCCATTAATTACTCAGGAATATTTAGGTGGCAGACAGGCAGAGTACAGCATCCCTGGCCCCCAGCCTCTGCCCCAGCACAACTCCCTTAGGCATTTTCAAATTAAAAGTTATTTTTCTTTCTCCTTTGGCAAACTGGTTTGCTTTTATACTGCCTCTATGGGGCCATGGGAACCCCATCCCTGAACACACACAAACCCAAGTTTGAAAAGCCTGATGTGGGAATGATCCATAGAAACAACAGCATGCCTTTGCTTTTGACCATACATGGACCTTGGCACTGCAATGTGGGGAATTTGCCCGGGCTGTTACACAGCCTCTGCCCTGTGCCCTCAGCAGGCAGGCAGCTGTGCTTTCTTTAGCATGGCTGCTTCCAGAGAGCGACCGCTCATAAACCTCAGAGGCTTTCACCTCAAGACAGAAGGGCCCTGCCCCAGGATTTTTTCCAGAGCTGACGTGACTCAAAGGGAGATGTTTCCTGAATATCTCCTCTCCTAAAATCCATTCTGCTCCTGATCATAGCTTTGCAAGAACCTCTTTTATCACCACCTTTCACAAAAGTTTAAAAAATGTTTCTTTTCCCTTTAATTTTCTTTCCATCCAATGTCTTTCTCATACTTGGCATCCCTCTTTATTTTACTTCTGTGTGAGTTGAAGGTAATATTATTTAATAGCCATATATATATATATATATATATATATATATATCCCCATGTGGGGGCTACATCCTTGTTACATTACAAGTCCACAGCTCCCCATTTTATTTCTTGAAATCAAGAGGAAACCCCTCCCTCCCCCCAACAGAACAAGCTAGATAATTAGCTTGGCTACTGTTTGCTGCAGAAAGCATTTTTGGTTGGCTCTGGTCGCTGTGCCTCAGCTTTCAGGCTGGGCCTCCCCTTCAGTGGAGGAGGCAGTCCGGACTAGGGCCTGTCGCAGCCAGACCCCGGCTCCCTCACCACAAGCTCTTAATTGTTTATTAATGAAGCTTTTGCCAAACAAATCTACACATTGTCTAAACCCTCCACCCCCGGAGAACATTCCAGCCTGCCCACAAAAGTGCACTGTGGGGTTGCTCTCTAAAAAGCCTCATTCCATCCTTGGTGGAGTTGGTTAGGATTCAAAAAATTCTTTTTTCTTTTTTTTTTTTACTTTTATTGGCAGCACCAGCTAAATATGAGATTGTTTCTGATCCCTTCTAAATGGTGGCACAGGTGTCACCACTCAAAGCTGAGCTCTCATCGCTGCCTTGTCCCCCCTGAGAATAGTGTCCTTTTCTGCTCTGCAGCTGGTCTCCAGGCTGCGGAGACAGGAAAGCCCTGGTGGAAACTCCTCCCAAACACCCAGTGGATGGAGCAGTCCAGCAGGAATAAGCCAACAGTTGCTGCTTGGTATTTGAACATCATTTAATGAGTGCCCAGAATTCATCTGTAAATGCACATTGTTAATTTAGGGCCTGCTATTCATTAATTATGGGTTTAGTGGCAAGTGCCATTGAGCTATCTGCAATGTTTAAGGTTATGTCAGACCCTAGTAAACGGCTTGCTGATAACAAGATGCATCCATCTTCATTACTCCGCCACTCCTGTCTGACTTTGCTCAGCATCTTCGAAGGGCTATGCCTCTTGAAACTGAAGAATTAAACTTTTATCCAAACCAGATTCTGCTCTTTCACCTCTTCTGATTCCTTGAGTACCCCCCATTTATTTTGCCTAAATGACATCTGATTACCTAACATGGAGCGGAGCAAGGTCTTAACCTAAACCAGCCCTCAGACCTCAGTTCTCACTGCGGAATTCCAGTGGGTTAACACTAAAGAAATCCTTACATTTCCATTTTGCCTGATACTGGGCTCAGTATAAAAGAAATAGTTTCTGATTTTTCTTCTCATAAGGTTGCTGTTCCAATAGATTGTTTTTTTGGGTTTTTTTTTTAAGCCAGAGAAATACAGGAAATTAATTTTAAGCCTGGAGAATAAATGTCCCTATTGGTTCGAGTTTACTTTTGCAACGTTTCTCTCTTGAAAATCTGTATCATTTAAGGCAATCATAGTGCCAAATGAAATAATTCCAACCATCTAAAGAGCCCTGCATGGCGAACCTCAGCTGCACAAATGCGGTCATGTTGAGGGTACACGCTCAGTCACCAGAGGGGCTCCAAAGCTGGCCCCCTTGTGCATTCCTAGGCCCACAGTCGAAGCAGGCAGCTAGAGCAGACATTTAGGGCAACACTGCTCTTAAAGAAAATTGTGTAAGTACAAGTTTGTGTATCCTTCAAACACTAGGTTAGAGGACATGCATACAAACGAACTTTCACTGACAGATGGTCTCCAGAAGTAGTTGATTCTGAGAAGGGAGAGCGCTACCTGGCATGGCTGTTTAACACATTAGGGTGCTTGCAGGGAGAGGCTACTGCTCCCCTGAACCATGGTTCAATTTTAAGCATCACTGGCCGGGATGGGATATTGTAACTATGTTGAGAAGTGAGCTCTAGAGCCTGATGCTCAGTGTGTGCGAGGGAGAGGGGAGGAGGAGGAGGAGAGTGATAGCCCAAGGGAGGGTATCTGAAAACCTTTGCACCACTGAGCTGGCACACTTATCACAGGGTGACAGTCCATACCGCATGCCTGCAGTGCATTGCTGTTTGCAGCACATGCTGCCAACTGGCTTAGAAAATACAGATCCCCCTCTCAGATAGAGAAAGCAGAGGCAGAATGTCAGCTGATGGACATTTTCAACAATAGGTCTTCCTGGGCTCAGGATGTGGGGGTGCAGATCCCTGGTCTGAGGGGTCAGAGGTGGCTCTCCTAGAGGAGGCCCTCTTTTCCAGGCTCGTACCACCAGCCCACCAGGGGCTAGCATTCAGCTGGAAGGGCCCAATCCCTTCTCACGGGCTGGCACGGAGGCCATCTTTTTTTCCCTCTTTTTAATTTTGTAATTAAATTCCACCACACAAAGATTTCTTTAAAAAAGTGAGTTTTATTTGTGGATTATTTTGTCCTACATCTTACTAAACACAACACAGAAAATGCCTCAGAGACTATGGTGAGAAAAAAAAAAAAGCAAACAAAGGACTTAGTTTATACCATTTAGTCATGAAGTTATCTACATTATATGTGTTTGAAAGAGACAATCTTAAGCTGAGGATTTCTTAACTTTACCATAATGATGTGCTGGACACTTGAAGTAAGAGCCCTTTGAGGCCGACGTGCTGTAGGATAAAGCATAGTTTTTCTTTGGAAGAAAGAGAGCCAGGATATTGTGGTGGCAGAAGGAACAATAGAGCCAATGAAACAGAGGTCAGAGCTGAAGGTTTCTGCTAGAAGCAAGCAATATACAGGTATTTTAATTTTTTTATTCAGACAGAAACTCTGCTCTGGGACCTGGAGCACTGCAGGCAGACTGCTGGTAAGAAAAGCACTCAATTGTTCAATTTTTATTATTCAATATTGTATTAAAAATTTTTTAGGCTTTTGGGGTCAAGGCGACTTTTAAAAGGTTAAAAGCTATTCAAAAGGGTTACCATATCCATAAAAGCAAATGAGATTAAGCCTAAAGACTGATGGGAAAAAAACAATAATTTAGATAAACTGCCACTGTCTCAAAAATGTTTTGACTTTTAACAGAGAAAGGGAATTCAGAGATTCTTGGATTGGTTGTCGTATCAAAGAAAGATTCATTAAATTTGAAGCAATTATTTTTGTGCTTTTTATTGTTTGGTGTGTTTTCAGGCAGGCCCCACCTTTCTTCAGTTACATTCTTTATAATGGTTTGGGAAATGTAATTGCATGGCTCCAACTTCCATCTGTCAACTATTGACCTTGCTGGTTGGGCATCTGTAACATCAGACACTGTTGTCATGGAAAGAATTATGATGTTCCAATCGAATGTATTGCAAAGTTAACAAATCCATAACATGATCTGGATCACATGGAAGAGTTTAGAAAATGTGCTTCGGAGACCACAGGGAAAAGCGACGAGTTTATCCCCATTAATGTTTATCTCCACTGCTGGGCCATTAAGTGGGAAAGTTATTGTATTACAATGGAAGAGCTAAATTTGAACCTCAAATTTGAAGTGAATACTCCAAATCAAAACGTGGGGTTCAGCAACTGAGACAAAAGCTGTTATATGCTTCCAATATCAAGTTGTGCATTCATATCATTGATTGATTTGGTGGCAACTTTGGAATGTCTGCCCTTATGTGGTCTCTTTAATTTTTGCTCAGATTACTCCAAGATATGTTTTAGTTTGGTTTTGTTGTTAATCTCAGAAAACTAAACCTGCCCAAGGATAGAACTCTCAGGGCTTGTAGATCAAGGAAAGAAGTGGTTATAGCAGTCAGGATTAGCTGATATTCACTCAAAAGTCTAAGCATATAGAACAACAAATTTCTTGACATTAAAGTGAGAAGATCATTGGTATAAAAGTTTAATTTTAACTTCTATGGAAACTGGGTCTGGCCTGACAAAATTAAAATGGATAGAAGTAATATTCTGGACACTTAAATTTATTTTCACTGTCCTGTGTCTGAACAAATAAGCATTCCAAGTAAGTCAGAGGAGCTAACATTTCCATTTCATGAGAAATATTCCCTAACAAAGAGTTTTTGTGCTACACAGCTTTCATTTTTATGAACTCTGAAAGGAGAATGGTTGTTGTGGACAGTAGAATAATTGGGTTTCTTGGATCACAAAATGGCAAAACAGTGCTCATGTATCTGAGAAGAGCTGAGAAAATATGATTTGGGTTGGCCCGGCCTGAAGAAAATCTATGGTATGAAAACAAAAATTTACACACAAATAAATTAGGGGGTGATTATTCATATTGTGAAAGAGTCTTTAAAGGATTCCCCTAGGATTCTTTTAAAGGCTGAGCTCCACTAGTTCACATAAGTGTTTATGTGCAGATCATTAACTATCTGACAGGCGGGCCAGACATGCAGGTAGAGCCAAGGGGAAGTGAGAGAACGTTCAGGAAGCAGAGGAAGCATTGACACCTGAGTCTGACCAACTCTCAAGATACATGTTGATGAAACAATAATGAAACTCAAAGTGAAAATATGGTATTTACTTACAAGATATATTTATACTCTAGAGATCTTGGAGGCAGGCTGCTTGTGTTTGACCACTTATTTAGCTGTGTGATTTTGAATAAGTTACACTACCTCTCTGAATATCCACTTCTGGGGATGTGTGAGTATTACATGAGTTAATATATATAAAGCACTTAGTATCCTGGCATGTAGTAAACGGTGTGCACATGTTTTTAAGATGTTTCTGGAGCACGCTAGTATAAAATGCCAGGTATTCCCCAAAACAGGGATTATTAGCATTAACATGAGAGTAGAAGTGATTTAATTAAATAAAATAACCCCTACCCCAAAAAATGGGAAAAAAAAAAAGGAAATTGAGAAATGAATATTGCTTTCTGAAATTTAACCTTCTTTGAAATTGTTGCCCTATATTAGTTTTCTAGGGGTTTGGCAATATTGGGAAGCACATAGAGACAATTAGCAACCTAGTGATTTTTGATTTTTCTATGCTTTGATTCACCTATTATTACATTTGTCATTTTAAGAACAATAGTATACAGGTTGAAATATAAGTTTCTTATTTATGGGAAAGCAAACTTCTTGCTTGGTTGACTTTGCTTGGTTTGCACAAGAATAAACTTTTTCTATGTATTCTATCCAGTTTTGGGGTTGGGATGGACATGAATTGATACTTTCCAAAGGAACAATCAGTCAGAAAGTGACCCAAGCAGTTCTAGTATCATCAAATGGTTGAGTTTAACAGGTTGCCAAACCAGAAGCACCACAAATGGGTATGAGAGCTGGAGTGTGTGTAAGTGCAGATAGGATGACATAGGAATCTCGGAGTTGGGCACATGTAAAGAAAGGCGCTGGTTCACTGTATGTAATTGCCTTTTCCATTCTGGGGTCCTGGTAGTCAGCAATTGGCTTTTACCTTCTGGGTTTTGTTTGACATGGCACATGAGAAAGCCCGGACTCTTTTAAGGACCGGTAATGGGACGTCTATTAAATTATAAGGTAGACTTCTAATCATTTAATGTATTCTTCTTTTGTGCCTCTGAAACTCCTCTTCTGCTCAGGACGGGACTCATTGTCAGGTCAGCTCTCTGGCCACATCGGAAGACCCACTACACTACTCTCTCACACTCTATCCATATCCCAGTTGGATACCGGTTGAATAAAAATATGCTTTCTGGTCCTCACACTTAGTTTATGTGAGTGAATGCTGATGGAAATGGGTAAGTAAATAGTTTTTAAGTGCAGGAGATCAAATTACTTCCTTCACAATTTGAAGTTCTTGTCAGCTCTGGAAATACTATGCTTTTTTTCAAATGTTAAGGTGGGTTGATCTTTACCTAGTCTCACAGTACATTGCCAAATTGTCAGTTTTAAATATATTGTTTTTTGACAAAAAAATTAAGTGATGTGATTCATTTTGGGAAGAAATTTCTCAAGTTCAGAAAACTTAAAACCACGAAAATCAATAAATGTTTTTATTTCTGACTCAAGTTACATGGAATAGGGATAAACCTTTGCTTAAATGGGAACTATTTTAGTTGCCTTTAGTTAAACAATTGTCTCTGACTGGTTATTTTCTGTTTATCCAATAACCTGTATATATTAGTACCAAGAAATAAAATGTTATTTAACTTTGCTTATTAGACACACAGCTTTGCCCAAAGGACCTGAGTATCCCAGGCTTAAATTCTTGTTATATTTTCTCATTATACACTTATTCTTTAAGCATGTAACACAAGTGTATGGAACAATTGTCTGTGTAATTATTTGCTTAATGTCTATCTTTATTGGTAGAGTAAGCTCTATCATGATAGGGGTCATGTCTGTCTGGCTCATTGTTGTAGCACAGGCGCGCATGCATAGTTGTTCCTCAAAAAATGTATTGAATAAATCAACAGATACTAGTAAATTTTCTGTGCTTATTATGCTTAGTGGTAATCAAATATCTATTAAATGTCTCATTGAAATTGCTTTAAAAAAAAATGGGGGACCAGCCAAGTTGTTCTTCAGTCTTCGTTGTGGAGGGCACCAGTCGCCACCTGGCTTCCCGTCGGCAGCTTGTAGCCTCTAAGCTCAAGGTGCTGTGTTCAATCTTAGTTGTGGGTGGGCATAGTCACCATCCCATGCGGGAGTCGAACCAGCACCTTGTTAAGAGCACCTGCTCAATCCACTGAGCCATCCAGGTGGCAGATCCGCTCAAGTTGCTGAGTTCAGTCTTAGTTGCGGGTGGGCATAGCCCACCATCAAACAGGAAGTCTTGTTGTTAGGAGCATGTGCTCTCACCAGCTGAGCCATCCTGCCACCTGTTGGCAGTTCAGCTCGGGCATAGCATTACTGGTCCATATAGGAATTGAACCAGACACCCTGTTGCTCAGAGCTTGCACTCTTAAGCTAACTCTTTACCAACTGAGCCACTTGGGTGGCCAAAATTGCTTTTTTATTTAAAAATGTTTATTTATAAACATGGTTTAAACTTGTATAGATGGGAAATCAATGAAACACAAAACTTATCCTCTACTGATGTCAAAAGATTTTCAAAGATAATGCCTTTGATTGCTTCTCTTTTTAGCTATTTTGATATTCACTATCATATTTCTAAATAACATTGTATTCTTGATTTTCTTAAGACTTCAGATAGTATCTATTAATTTCCAGATGAAAATTTTCATACATTCCTACTCTTACTCTTACTCCCCCCAAAGTTCAGGGGTTTTTGTTTGTTTGTTTGTTTTTGTTTTTTTGGTGTTGTTTTAGTTTTTCTATTGGTTATGTTTACTACTTGATATTAATGTACATTTTTCAATCACCAGCTTTATATTTTTTGTATTTTCCCCATACCAGGTGAAATGAAGAAATCCGTGCACCTTCACTTCTTTCTTCTTGTCTTCCTTTCTACTGATTTCTGTTAACTGAATCATTGTATTTTGCATTTTAGAGTTTAAAGCAATCTATATGTAAACATTACTATTATAATAAATTACACTTATACATTGGTATCATTACATTTGTATCATTTACATTTTTCTTCAGTATCTAATATTTTCATGAGTTGTCTACAGTTTAATTAAAAATATAAATATTTGATATATTTAAACACTAAATATTACTTTCTCTAGAACCATGACCAGGTACATGCAGAAAGCAGTGTAATCAAAAATAGTTCCAAATGGTCCAAAGGATTAATATACAAATATTATTAATATTATTTATTATTAATATAATAATAAATAAAATGCATATTATATATTGAACATCAATATATATCAATACTTACTAAAAATAATGTCACATTTTAGCTTGCTGAATATTTCACCATAACTTTCTTTTACATCTGTTTTTCCGATGCACAATGCCGTCCTCAACCCATCTATGATTAATATAAATCTCTTTTTTTCCATTAAGCTCTTTGGTTTCCTTCTAATTTATGCTCATTACTTTTTTTAGCCTACTGATCATTCTGAGATTTCTTTCATTATAACTCTGGATTAGATTGAACTGTTCTTAGACTCCTTTTCTTCCTCTTTCTTAGATTATTTTTTCATATTACTGTTGTACATCCTCATAATATCTTCTTTAGAAAAGGTAGATGAGAAGTAAATTTTCTGACTGCTTTCATGTCTAAAAATGCCTTTATTCTTCACATAGACTTTATAATTGCACTTGATATAGAATTCTAGGTTTATAGTTGCTTTATAGTCCTTGTGTTGTTAATAAGACATTGATCCCAATTTGGAGATCGTTACTTTTTGAGTAATCACAGTTTTCCTTTCTTTGAAAGTTTTTAGGATTTTTATCTTCATGCTTAGTGTTCTGAAATTTTACAAAGATGTCTCTCTAGTGAGCTTTTTCCACTTGATGTTTCATGGGATTGCCAGTTTGGGGGTTGATATTTTTTTCTAGTTTGAGGAAATTTTCTTCATCTATTTTCTTTTGTTATTTCAGTGGTTATTTCAACTCCTTCATTGCTTATATTGTTTTTTCTAAACCACCTTTTAGATAGGTTTTAGACTTTATGGATCTATGCTTTATATAATGCTTCTCAAATATCAATGCATACAAATCACCGGGTCTTATTAAAGTGAAGATTCTGATTCAATAGATCTGGGTCAGCCCTAAATTTCAATCTTTGCTTCTGTCTGCTGTTGGTCAGTTCATAGTTTAATTTATTTTTAGATGATTGTATTTCTAAGAATTCATAGCAGTCTTTTGTAATATTACAAATATCATGTATTCTTGAAATTTTGAGTGTACTAATTATAAATTTTTAATGTTCTCTTTTATTCCTTTCATTATCACTCTCTTTTTTGTGGTCAATTTTGTTTATTCACCTTTGTCTTTCTTTTCCTTCTGCTTAGTTAGGTAATCCTTGGTCGATCACTAATATTTGGGCATAATGGCATATATTAGCTTAGATAGCTGGCATGAATATCCTTTTAGGTCAAATGGACCATTTTACCTTAAGGTTATGGTCCTAAATGGGAGGGCTGTCTTCAAGTTGTATCAAAGGATGAACCCTATGGATAAGTGGCTTTTTCTTTCTAGTACATTAACAGCCTCAGGGGCACCACAACTGCGAAATTAGTTAACTGCCCCATACACAGAGGAAAAAGAAGGGTGACCTGTCCAGCTGCTCTAAAGATGGTCTTCCAGTTACAAATCCTTATTGCTGCCCCTTAGTAGCTTCTATCTTTACCTGTTTGAAGTCTCTCCAGAGATCTTTCAAGAAAAGTGGTCCCCATTTCCACTACATTTCTTTGCTATGTGTGTATTTTGGATTGTGATCTACTCTGCTGGAGTTTATCTAACAATTAGTCCAATCTGCTTCCTATGTTCCAAGACTTCATCAAACTTTCTGGTCTGTTAATGTCATCCTCTTTTTTCTCCGCTTTTCTGGTTTGTTTCAAGTGCTGCCAAGGATTTATTTATTTTTATATGTGTATTGTCATTTCAATGGGAATTTAGATTGCAGAGAAGGCCATGTTGGTCCTGTCCATCACCTTGAACTAAGAAACTACATAACTGTCTTAGAGTTCAGATATAAATGCTTATATCTGAACCTGTCTAATACTCATCTGGCTGTTCACAAACAGACAGACCTAACTGTAAATAGGTAAATTTCCCATACAAGTTCCCCAGACCTTGCTAATTATTCTTCATAGATCAAGTAGGATTTAATAGTGTTAAGGGCTTTGGATGATTCTAAATTGTTCCCTGATCCTCTTGGCAGTTTCGTATGTGTATAGAAGTTTGTGATCATAAAACAAAGTAACTATAAAGATGTTCTTAAACTAAGAAGTCTAAGGTAAAAATTAAAGTTAAAGCAGAATTTGAAGTGGTCTACAGTTTACTTTGGGGTGTTACATACTTTTATGTTAGTTAAGCTTGACCAACTCTACCTTGGATTTGCCAAGAAAATAATTGATGTAATCACAGAGCCAAGAATGATAACATGTGAAGATCTGTGGAGGATTGGCAGGACCCCAGATCACTGGGGAAAAGCCAACAGAGTACCTATTTTTAAAAGGCAATAAAAAGTTGTTTGAGAATTAATGACCTTTTATAGAGTGAAAAAGCAGTGCATACTGATTGCTTTGACCTAAATAAGTTTTAGACAGTCTTACACAGTAATGGCAATGATGAATAGAGGAAAAATGTATTCATCGTATGTTACACCAACATAACATTAAATATCCAAAATTGGATAAATGATTTTAATGTAAAATATTAGATTTTTTATTTATTTTGTTTATTGCTATCACTTTGTTAGAATTTAAAGATACCTGGATTTTGGCCATATTGCTCCATTTTTACCTAGCTATTTGTCGTCATGTAGATGTTTCCTGATAATACAGACATATGGTGTTAAATTCAAAATATTAACAGAGTCATTTTTTCAGATCCTTCCTTGATATGCATGTAGGCTATATGTTAAAATTTTGCATACATGATTGAAATCTGATGCTGGCTGCCTTAGTCTAGAATTTAAAATTAAATTCAAAATAATTTCAATAAACTAAGTCATTGTTCTAAAATCAAACCAAATAAAATGAAGCAAGTAATGATATAGGGTGTTTTAATTAAGAAGGAAAGACGAATCCCCACATTTTTGAAGTGGGGGAAAACTAGATAGTTGGTAGAAGAAAAAGGAGTCCATTAGCATCCCTAAGGAGCATCATCCACTGACTCAATAATGTGGTTAGTTCTATCACATCTCTGGCCTTTGTATGTAGTACTTTCACTGCTGGAATGCTTCCTTTCTTTAGCTTGCAAATGCTCTACACATCCTTCCAGTCTGAACCCCATGAAGCCTTTCTTGTCTTACATTTTGAGTTAGTTCTCTGTCTTAGTTCTATGTTCCTTTGATATTTTGTACATTCAACATTTGTTGAGTGCTCACAATCTACCAGGCACTATGTCATGAAATATAAGCTCTTTCACAGGGCATGACCTCAGTATAATCATCTTTATTTAACCAGTTGAAGACACTGAGGCCCTGAGTTGTCCAAGGTTACACAACTACCAAGTAGCAAATACAGATTTAAACTATAGAACTATTATTTTTTTATAATTGTTTCTCCATCACCAGACTTTAAACACTTCAAGGCAGAAAAAGTATCTTATCCCTCAATCCCAGCACCTGCACACTGACTGGCCACTGGTCAAAATGTATTTGATGTGCAAATAAATTAATGAATAAACATTGTAGTGGATTTGCATGAAAGGCAAGCTGCATTTTAGGTTTAAGGAATTTATTTCTCTCATACCTTTGAAGTAAGCATTCAGTAGATATCCATCAACATTTCTGCCTCCATGTTTTACTCTGATTTTAGGTAGGAGCTTTGTAATGAGTAGTGAATAGTTATCTAAATTATAAAGAATTAAAGGAACTAGGTGTGCTTAAGGTAGAAGTTCCATGCTGACGGTTTGTTTTAATGCCTCATACAATGTTAAGAAATAATCAGTTCATTTTTTATTAGACATTTATTTGTAGTTAATGTGTCTAAGGCACTTCATCAATCATTATGGAGTAATAAAGTATATAGACACAGTCCCTGACTTCAGGTCCTTGACTTCAGCATAAGACAGGATGTAAAAGTGGTATATCCATAATGACAATACAACGTAGTATGTATCAGTGCTACTATAGTCAGAAAATACTGTACCAAGTGATCAGGGAGGAGTCTATAAAGGGTCGGTGTGTGAGCTGGGTCTTAGACAGTGCCTGCTGGGTGGTAAGGTGCTCAATGTCAGCTGAGTATTGAGTGGCATTTTGAAGGTTGAAGTTTAGGGGAAGATTTTACTCATTCATTTATTCTTTCACCCAACACATATTTGAATACACACTAGATACCAGACACTCTCCCAGGCACTGGGATATTGGTTATTAATCCAGGTGTGGACCTTTCTTCAAATGCATTCTCACTGTGTTAGACTCTTAAATAAGAATCAAATTTTGAGATTGGCAAGGCTCTTTGAAAATTATGAGATCCATCTAGTCTTTAATTCTAACTTCTGGAATAATATTTCCTCTCTTCTCTCGCCAAAAGAGCTGGTTCTGATGTCACCCTACCCCAGTGCTCCCCTTCCCACCTGCACACCTCAGGGCTTATTCCTTGTTCCCTACTCCAACATCCAGAAAAGAGAAGCTCATTGCTTATGTTGCAATTTTGATAACCTAACTGGCAGAACAGTTATTCAAATTTTAAGCTTCTGAATGCAGCAAGATCAACCTGGCCTATCCACATAAATAATTTTGACACGATAAGTATGCGAGAGCGATGATAACCGATAAGTGAAGCAATTACCTTGCTTTTTTGGATTATATTAAATGAAGATTCTGATAGAGTAATGAAAAGAGACAAAGCAGACAAAAAGTCGGCTGCAGAGCTTTTGGGCACTGTGTTATCTCTATTATACCATATTGAAATGGAGAAGCTATCACCAATCATGCATTTCTATGTAACTTCTGGCTTCTAACAGTGAACAATGAATAAATTGTCACAAGACAGTAACTGATAAATTGGGATTGGCAGTGCTTTTTAAAAAGCATAAATAAACTTACTCATCACCTTTTCCTTTCTCAGAGCAGATTTTAGGAGACTCTGGGGGTGATCTGTTGTAACTTATGTTCCCTTCTATTTCCTACCTCTGCCCCAGTCCCCTGCCCTGCAACTGGTCTTTGTTTAGTAATCAATAAGGAGTCAAGACTGCATTCTGGTATTGTCACCCAACTTCACCAACCCTTGGTCCTCTCAATTGCGAATGTGGCTTGACTGTCTGAAATTCACAATGTCAAGTCATTTAAAAAGTTACTGTTGGGAAAGCAACTTTTACAAATAAGGGTAAATATAAAATATTGACTATTTGTTCCATGAGCCTAAGATTCCAGCAGAATGAAAGTTTTTTAACAACCCACAAATGCTTTAATGATGGCCCAGTTCTGTATTTGCAGATTGTGGAGAAACAATATTCCCCTTGTTGCAGGAGGTAGCAATAGGCACTTCCACCATCATAAACCCCCTAAATTAGAGAGGCCCTTAGGTGTGAGCAAATGAAATTTTCTAATGCAAACCATTCCAACTCAGTATCCTGGCAAAATCCATTAACCCAGCAGTTTGCAGGTTTAATGATGACTTGTTTATTTATTTATATTTTCTTTTTCAGAAGGTCTGTGGTATGAGAGGGTATGATTTAGGAATGAATAGAATTCAGTTCTTTTCACAATTACAGCTTGGGCCACCTAAGCTCTTTATATTAACATACCACCCACCGTGGTACAGAGATGGGAGCTTGAATGTGGAGGGGGAAGTACAGGGTTCAAATCCCAGTGCCACCACTTCGACAAGTCCATGTGTCTCATCTGTGAAATTGGAGTCGTACAGTTGTGAATGAAAAGGGGGCTATGTAATAAACCTGACATACTCAGGGGGACCATGTATCTGGCCTGACAAGTTCAGTGACCAAACCTAATTACATAAGATGGTCTGATCACAAATTTCTAATTGGGTAGGTAATAGCAAGTAGTCATGTCCTAGGCCTGTAGTGTCCTTAGCAAAGGTCAGTCTTTACCTTTACTGGGCCCTGTCTGTCGTTCTTATGCATCTAGGATAACATACCTTTGAAATGTCAGAGTAATCTTTCTAGACCCTCAAATGTACAATCACAGGCACCAGAGCATAAGTCTACCAAGCACAAGACCATAGAACCCCTCATTGTTATCTTGTTCCCTACAAACCATCTCTATGTACTGTAAATGTTTATTAGCTATCCTGTACCCACCAATGTATAAGAAGTATGTGTCTCTCCATTTTACTTTCATCCAATCCTAGAGATACTCCCACTTTGCTTTCTCCCACATCCTTAAGCTATCACCAATGGATTGTATATGCCTTCCTTATGTTTTCTCATTTGATTCTAACGTATAAAAGAAACTACAAAACTGCCGTTTTCCAGAACATCTCTTTAATCCATTGAGATCTTGTTTCCAGGTATGTCTTCAAAAATTTGACCCAAATGAACTCTTATAAAACTTTCTATAGGTTTGGACATTCATTTGTGGACAGGTTTAAAGGAGTGCATGTTAGTGAAAATGGTCTGTAAACGATTAGGCACAGTGAGAATGTTAGTGAGTATTGATCTGGCTGGTGGATGCCCTCAAGGTTCAGAAAAAGGTCCAGGCCTAGTGTTGCCACTGGCTCTATCAGGATTGGAGTTTCAGGCCAATCGCTTGTAATGGCAGGGTCTGCTGACTTAGTTCTACGAAACAAAGAGTGTGGGAATAAGCATCATTAGTCTTCTCCTACAAGCAGGATCATTTATTTCCTCGCTTGTTAAAAATGCAAAAGCAAACCATTCACATGGCCACTTTTCAAAATGAAAAGGCCAATAAAGTTATTAAAAGCAAATCACATTTGATTAAATTATTATCATTACAGTGTTTAAAATAACATTTGTTCCGTTTATCAAGTTCCAGTCTTACTGCATCAGTAAAGAATTTGTCTTTAAAGACCAGAAAAACAACAACATGGAAATGAAGCCCCGTGTGTGCTCCCAAGCTGGATCTTGGGCTGTTTTTCACAAGTTCTGTACCACAAGCCTGCACTGCTAGAGCTCAAACTTCCAGACCTCCAGTCACACACAGTAACAACAGTTGGGTGGAGAGAGTCAAAGGATGTGGGGGAGAGATGGAAGGAGGAGGAGAGGAAATGTTGACATTGCTAACCCCAAAGCAAGGTCTGGTTTTACATTTGCTTGGTAGTTGTTTCACTTTAATGACACATTTAGCAAGCTGACTTCATGTAACTATCTGTTCCTCATCCCGGTCTTCTTAAATGTATAATTTCTTCCCTACAATACAAAAGATTGGTTGTAGGTGTTGCTTGAAATAAAGGCAAAGAAAATTTGTCAATTTGTACATGGATAACATCAGCCTTAAGCCTAAATTTTAGAAATCATCAGTCTTAAAGTATGCTATAATGAGCTTGGCCATAATGGGAGAGACAGGTACCCATCAGATGTGGACCAGATATGTGTCTCAAGGCACAATGTGATGATTGTTCAAAGACAGCAGCCAGGAACTCCCAAAATACTCACCTTCCCCACACCATCCTGACCACCAGAGCGCCCCTCACCCCCATGCCTCTTCCAGAACTCCCAGCCACCCAACAACTAAAGGTTAATGACTGTCACACCTGCGATCTCCATATATCCATTCTGATTGGACAGTACCTATGTCCTACTGCTTGTCAAGTATTTGAATATCATAGCTATCTATTTAGTATTACAATGTTAAGTAGAAAGAATAGAGAGCTATATTTCAGCCCATGGAAATGAACTTATGTCTGTCTGTAGCCCTTAAAAGATGTCAAGACAAGCCTAATTGAATTCAAGCAGACAAATATAGGGACACTTAATTCTTTTCATGTATGTATTCTATTTATGCTTTTAGAGGTTATTCTGGATATATTTGATAAGAATACATAAGTTTGCCACTTCGGATGGGTGTCATACACATGGAGAAATCCCAAGTCATAATATTTTGGTACCGATTGATGAGGGTCTTTGAACCAGCCAAACATCTTGAAAGATCTTATGGTATTATGCCTTTGAGAACCAGGCTTAAAAAACTATGGGGTAAATAAAAAAGAATGGAGCTTGAGCCAGCCCACAACACTTCGAAGAGCTTACAAGACCTGTAGAAATTATGCCAGACCTGTCCATGTCCCAGGATCAAAATATGCTTTCCATAAAAACCTAGAAAGTATTCCAAGAGTGTCTGGAATTCCAAACAGTAACATTATTTATTTATTGTATCTTTTTTGAGAACTTTACTTTGGAAGAAAAATAAAAACAAGAGCTTCAGATGGTAACTAGGGATTTGGCCATTATCAAATGAGTGCATTTTGAGCTTTGAGTTTGTGGATTTCAACAGCCCAGCAGATGCCACTGACTCGCATCATCACTGAGTTCACTACCTTTGATTTTTGTCACATGGCAAATAGCTGTAGTGATGTTTGTGTGAGCAAGGAATAGGAGTTAGAAAATGCAGGCATATTCTCCCTCACACTAAAGAGAGTATAAGTAGAGGTATATCCTCTTTCCCATTCCGTTTAGGGCCCATGTTCCTTATCCCTAGTGTCTAGCACATCATGGACATTTGGCAAATATTCATTGAAAAATTTTTAGAGATGAAATGTCAAGTTCTTTTTATCTACCTCATACTGGTTCTTCTCCTTGGGATGATTTTCTTTTCATTTTCTTTATGCCAACTCCTTCTTATTCTTAATTTATTTATTCATCAGATATTTGCTGAGTGCTTACTGTAAGCCAGAAACCATGTCAGGCACTGGGATCCAGCTTGTAATAAGACTTGGCTCAAAGGTCACCACCTCTGAGAAGTTTTCCCTGAGTCTCTTAAGCAGAAGTTGTTCCACATTGAGGTCCAATACTATTTTCACTGTTATTATATTTGTTACATTGCATTCTATTTAGCTGTGTCTCGCTTTTCCCTCATTCTAAACTGTAATTCCTTGGAGGAGGTGATTGGATCTTGATTATCACTGTATGCTCACAGCCATCAAAACATAATTTGTGACTGTGGTAGATTGATTACAAAAATGACCATGATTCTTCACTCTTCCCTGCAACCACGACCTTTGCCATAGGAACTTATAGTTCCTTACGTTAAGAAGTAGAACTTATTTCCCAGTCCTGAAATCCTAGCTGGCCTTGTGACTTGCTCTGGCCGATAGAACATAGCAGAAGTGTTAGTATGCCAGTTCTGAGCCTGCATCTCAAGGAAGAACAAGCCTGGTGGATGATGAGAGACCCATGGCTTGATCACCTTTGTCTCTCCAGCTAACAGTCAGCCAAATGTGAAATACGTTAGGAAGGCTATCCTACACCAGCAACCCTCAGCCAACTCATCAGCTGAACACAAACAAATGGATGTGCCGAGTCTGGCCCAGATCAACCAATTACACAGCTGAGCCATAAACTCATGAAAAATAATAAGCACTTATTGTTTGAAGCCACTGAGTTTGGGTGTGATTTGTTATACAGCAATAGCTAACTGATACAGTGACATTCTTTTGTTTTCTCTTTCCACCTAAACAACAATAAAAGGTTGTGTATACTCTTGACTAAAAAGCTTAGCATTTTGTTTTGGGAAAAGCAGTGAATTCTTTGTGTTTCTCAAGTTAGCTGCTGCCAATCTTGGCACTGGTAAAGAACTCACTGAATGTCAGAGCTGGAAACACCCTAGTGGTCACCCCCCTATACTCCTCAATATCTTAAGTTGGAAACTGAGCCAGGAGGAGTAACTTACTCAAGGTGACCGAGCCTTTTACAAAGTGCAGATTCAATTGCAGTCTCTTGATATAGTACCAGATGAGAGACGTGGGCCTGCACAGCTATGGCACATTTCTTACCTCCCAACCAGGTTTTGATAAGCAAAACCCCTCATTTATCTTCTTCTTCTTCTTCTTCTTCTTCTTCTTCTTCTTCTTCTTCTTCTTCTTCTTCTTCTTCTTCTTCTTCTCCTCCTCCTCCTCCTCCTCCTCCTCCTCCTCCTCCTCCTTCTTCTTCTCCTTCTTCTTCTTCTTCTCAGTTGGCACAAACATTTATAAACATAGTCAGAGTTAACGAGGAACACTATACGCATCCAAGAACGAGGTTATCTAATTGCTTCAATTACTAAAGAAGTACAGTATGTGTATTTACTTCTGCCCCATTTATAATGTTTTTGGACCCTCACTGCAGGCTAAACTGTAAGAGTTCCCCAACAGACAGATGTGTGTTCATGCATGCCTCCTTAGCTTCAAGCTTATCGGTCTTGCAAAACACCAATTCCTCAACTGACCGCATGACTATTAAACTCTGACTTGAAGGATATGATCACTCCTGAGGTTTGTTTGCTGGAGGAATTTAATTTGCTGCTGGATCATATGATTCTTGGATGATAATAATCAAATAGTGTTCAGGCCCAAGAGCTCTTTAAGGAACACTATTTTCCAGCAAGAAAGCTAACACTTTTAACAGAAATATATATTTGGGGTTTAGCACAATTGTGTATGACTTAGTAAAATGTAATGTAAATCTCCTTTGCCAAGTAGGTAAAGGAACCTTGGATTGGATATTGGGAAGAAAGAGCTGAGGGTTGTGATCGAAGCATTTGGGTGTTGATACAGTGCTTTCTCAATGAAAGTCAATAGTCAAGAAACTGATATGTATCCCTAGTCTAAATTTAAAATGATCAGCAGCTATGAAGACAAAGCATTTGTATTGATATTCTCTTAATCAGAAATCAAATGGAACCTTATCTTGTGACAAAGTAAAATTAACTCTTTGGTTAATTACTACCATTATCTTCCCCACATTTCTTTTGACAGCAGTGTCAGTGGTAAAAAACTATCTCCTTAAATCGCCTCTTGCCTATTATGAATTAGAAATTCATACAATTTTGATAAATGATTTTATTCTCTCCTTTACACTTGCTTTGGGGCTTTTTGCAACAGATGATTTTTCAGAGAAATGCCTTGGTGACTTAAAAATAAAGAAATGAGAAGAAAGGTCATATCAAAAAGATTAACTATGTAGAGACATCAGGCCTTAGAACTCTCTATCAATCACAGGGTGTCTCATCTTTCCTTTGATTTTTACTCTAAGGTTGTTTCAGAAACCTGGAATGTTGCAAGCAAAGATTAAGTAGTCGTTGTGATAGGTGTAGGAGTTTGCAACCCTGGATTACCTCCAATGTGACTTTTGGCTGAAGGCCTAGGTGTTTGCCAATGTTACATCACAATTGAGACCCACTGTTAAGGAAGTGGAAGAAAATTCTCAGGCTACCATGAACAATCAGGTCTAAGAATGAGTCAGTACTTTGATGTTGAGACAAATCTCTACTAGTCACTACAGAGAACTTAGATCTCCCTGACTTTACCACTGTTTGTCTCTTGAGCTTTCCAAACCAACTTGTGAAGCAGTTGGAGTGAAGGTAAATGTCAAGTTTTACTGCTACTTTACCATGATGGTTGAAAGACAATGAAATTCATTCACTCATCGAACAGTTATTAGGAATTTGCTATGTGCCAGGCATGATGGTAGGTATTTAGAGAATCAACATTTTGCCTTCTAATGCTCACAGACCAGTAGGGGAAGCAGGCACATACACAGAATATTATAGAACATTGGTAGAACATTTTTTTCAGCTCTTATATGGCGTCCCTTTTCATAAACTTAGTTTCTGTGCCTTACTTGGTATTCATGGGAAAATCAAGATATTTTGCTTTGGAAATCTGTAGATTGGAGAGAATGCCAACAAAAAGGAAAAGAGTTAAGCTAGAGGGAGGCACATGTTGCCACAAGAGAACACAGTAGGTGATTTGGGAATGGGAGTGGGAAGGCTAGAAAAGGCTTGCTGGAAGAGGTGGTCTCTGGGATAAATATTTGTGTGTTTTTTTGTTTTCTTTTTGTTTTTGTTTTTTTTGGATTTTTTATTGGGGAATTAGGGGATGGGAACAGCGTTGGGGAACCAGGGAAGGGGAACAGACAAGTTGCTGTCCTTTTGTTCTTCAGTCTAGTTGTGGAGGATGTTGCTTCACTGGCCCATGTTGGTATCATCATTGCGCTCTTCTCAGGTGAGGCAGATCGGTCACTGGCCTCTGAACAGCCACTCACAGTGGTTCTTGGAAGCTCACGCCAGCTGCTGGCCACTCACTGTAGCCTATGGCAGCCCACTGCAGCAGGGGCTTCAGCTCTGCCATCCCAGAGACTCACAGCAGCCCAGCTCCAGGTGGCGCTGTTGTTCACCATCTTAGCTGTAGAGGGCAGTGTCACTGGCCCTCACATGTGGGATCTGAACCAGGACCGCTGGCATCCCAAGCCAGCTGTTGGAACCAGCGTGCCACTTGGCTGCCCCCCGCCCCCCGGGATAAATCTTGATATAAATATGAGTTGATTACTAAAGCAGTTTCATCAACAAAGGGAATATTAGAGAGGGACCAACTCTGCATCTTCCCCACAAAACATCCCGTCCTTAGTGAGCAAATATCCACGAGAGCATTAGGATCAGCTGAATGTCTTTCAGGGCTGCCCATCTTATACTCTGGCAAGCCAGTGGAAAAGTTCCTGTGCATTGTTCAGTTCGTGCATGCTGGCAAGCCAATGAACTACTCTGGGCTACCCGACTGGGGGTGTAATGTGGTTTGTACTGTGTTTTGTGGTTAATGTTCATTTATGTTAATATTACTGATGTTATCTGTTATGGATGCTCCAGTGAAAAACGTTTTTGGCTTTCTTCCTGGTGGCTCAAGGAAAAGGAGAAGTTTGCAAACAAACAAATAAACTAAAAAAATTCCTAACACATAGAAAGTGTGGAGGACTGCTTCTTGATAAACACATTGGCATTTTTATTTGAAAATTTTTTATTTTCTAACGAATGGCTTTCTTGTTATTCCCAAGTAGTTCTATAGTACTTCACAACAGAATACAAAAAACTTGAAAAGATAGGTAGTTTTCTCAGTTAAATTGAGGTTTTAAAATTGCCTTGGGCTTCTTAGTGATTTTTCTTGCACATTTTGAACATCTTATACGTTTTCCATTTCATACACTCACAAAGGCAGATCTGACTTATCTGTGAGTGACTAGTACTACCTTGGCTCAGACATCCCCAAATCCATCTAATTTAAGAATTTTAAACTGTATCAACACCCAAATGCTTCGATCACAACCCTCAGCTCTTTCTTCCCAATATCCAATCCAAGGTTCCTTTACCTACTTGGCAAAGGAGATTTACATTACATTTTACTAAGACACACAAATGTGCCTTTTTTTTTTTTTTTTTTTGAGGGCAGTGTCACTGGCCCTTGTATGTGGGACTGAACCGGGGCCGCTGTACAAATGTGCTAAACCCCAAATATATATTTCTGTTAAATTTCTTTCATTTCCTGTATAGATTTTATTTTAAAACTACTTACATTTCCTCTTTCATGTGGTTTTGCAATTGTCTTCCCCAACTAAGAACACATCTATTGTTAAAGGAATTCTCTCTTAGCTCTCACTGGGCCTTGTTTTAATAAAAATAAAACTGTATCTTACCTGTTATGGGAAGATTAAGATACTTTACTTAGAAAACCTCTTGTGTGTGTGGGGGGGGAAGTCAATAAAAACCATGACACCATTTGTCTCATGAGTTTTGGGAAATTTAGGTACCTAGACAGGAAAGCTGAAGCAAGAATCAAGTCTTATTTCCAGTTCATAACAAAAATGAGCTGGGCAAACTGAGGCTTCCAGGCTCCTTCAGCCCTGGGAAAATCTAATGGGAATTCTTTACGCCATTGATTTTTCTTTGTGTTTGGGAGTTTTGCTATTTCTAGAAATAATTGAAATGACTCCACTGAGATTATAATGACCACATAGACTTTACCTCTTCAATGACACTGTTCCATTGCCATCACCCTCATCCATTTCTGCAGGAAGATGCAGCAGAAGATACAGCATTTGTGGCATCTCCTCACTTCACTCCTAATATTCTGAGATATTAAAAGTTAAAAATTAGTTTGACACAGAAAAAAAACTAATGGTTGCTAGATGGGAGGAGGGTTGGAGAATGGGAAAGAAGATGAAGGGTTTAGAAAGTACAAATTGGTAGTCACAAAGTAGTCATGGGGATGTGAAATACAGTATGGGGAATATAATCAATTTTGTATAGATTATGTAGGGTGCCAGATGGGTACTGGACTTATTAGGGAGATCACTTCATAGATTGTGTAGAGTCCTGACCACTGCACTGTACACCTGAAACTGTAGAAGAATATTAAATGTTAACTATAATTAAATATATGAAGGTTGGACAATTAAGACCATGAACTCATCCTAGAAAAGGGGCTGCATACCTCATTGCTGAATATCACTATGGTCATCTGCACAGTATTCCTCTTGGGAAGCTATGCACCAATGGCAGCACCTAGTCAACCCTTCAAAGCAACTTTGGAACTCTTTTTCTGGAATGGCCATCAGAGCTATTATATTACCCTTGATGTCCTGAGCGTCATCAAAATGTATTCTTTTGAATATTTCCTTTTCTTCAGGTAAAGAAAAAAGTAATGGAGGCCAGATCAGGTGAGTAGGGAGGGTGTTCCAATACAGTTATTTGTTTACTGGTTAAAAACTCCCTCACAGACAGTGCCCTGTGAGCTGGTGTATTGTCGTGATGCAAGAGTCATGAATTGTTAGTGAAAAGTTCAGGTTGTTTTGGTCTAACATTTTCACACAGCCTTTTCAGCACTTCCAAATAGTAAACTTGGTTAACTATCTAGTTGGAATAAATTCATGATGAATAATCTCTCTGATATCAAACAAAGTTGGCGACATGGGTGCAACAAGTTCGCGAACTTCATTGTCAGACCATGTGTGTGGTCACAGGATATAAAGTATAGCTTAAGGAATAGTTGATGGTATAGTAACAGCTATATATGATATCAGAGGCGTAGTAGACTTGGAGGAGGTTATACCTTTTTGAAGGGTGTAAATGTCTAATTATTATGTTTTGTGTACCTGAAACTAATATAAAAAATAGTTTTTTAATTAGTCTGAAAAGTTAGTCTTACCTGGAGAACATTGACAAGTTTTTGTCTTTTAAGTATCTGTTTGAGTGTCCTGCTGGCTCTCACAGAGTCTATAGACCACTCTTTCTGGCAAAGTTGCACAGGCTAACATCCTAATAATTTCTTTCATTTCCTGGCTTTTCTCTTTCATTATGGCTCTTCCTCCATGGCTCTTATTTTCAATCAAGTTTTTCTTTAGTGAGAGACGTGAGTGAGAAAGGCTCCGTTGGTTTTCTTTGCTGTTTGTACTTTGCTTCACCATCACCATGGGACCATTTCAAAGTATCATTTTTAAAGGTCATTTGTTAAATATGCAGTTGAGACTGACAATGGGTTAATGACATCCAAACAAGCCATATTAAAATTACGTGCTGTATGATCATAAACAACTATGGAGTAAAAGGAGAAGAAAGCAAAGAAACTTCCTCTCAAGAAACCAACACTGAAAATATTAGTTAAAATGTTAAAGTATATTAGCCAATTACATAAAATCCTTTTATATTGCCTTGCTTCATTTCAAACATGGCATGGACTATTTTGTCTGTGAACTCAAGTGGAACAAAAAGCTACAGAATGCAATTTGTGTCAGGAGCTGGACTACAGAAGGACAACTAATTCTAATTAGTACAAATTCCCCATAGGCCAGAGGGAGGCCAAATGCAGGAACCAACTGCCTAATGTTGTTTCTATCTTGCAACAGGTGGGCCAAGGCCTTCTAAAGGTTGTCATGGCAATAGCTAATGGTAGACCTTTAGCTGGACACCAGCAATTAATTGCGGGCATGTTCAATCTTTGAATGTGATATCTTTTAATACATTTCTGAACGAAAAGAAGGTTGGCTCTTCCAATTGCTTAAAATTAAAAGAACAGAAGGCTTTGCCAGAACCTCTTGCGATACAGTGCAATTCTGACTCCAGCTTCTCAAACTTAGATTCTTTGCCTATCGCTGCAGTAAAGAGAACGGTATTTGCTTCTGATAACACAAATATTAGTTGAATGTGGGCTCAAGAGCAAGATATTCATGCAATACAGTTTTCAACCATGCTTTAGGTCTTTAAGAACCACACCTGCTAAATTCTGACAAGTTATCAGAACTTTTTATCTGCTTTCCCAGTCCTGAGCGTTTATAGCCTGCAGACACCTATCATTTAATTAGTAGTGGTCTTCTGTGATGCTCTTAGGCTTGAAGGGTAGCCCCTGAGCACTATGTGCTTTGGGGATGTGGTCGGACCTGGGTAGTGGCGGAGTCACTAGAATGAAGACAGCTGCACCATATACTCAACAGACGTCTCCTTAGATGCTCAGCTGCAGACCCCAGGTACCCTCTCCAACATTTATAAGCACCTCTAAAAGCTAGTTAAGACCTGCTTTGGCTGGCTATTTGAGGAACAGAACATAGTCCAGTTTTAACTAAGTGTTTGAGAAAAGGCTGAAAAGAGAGAACATGTTCTTCCCTCTGGGTGTGGAATTGTGCTTTTGCATATTCTGAAGTTATAAAATGAAAAGAACAACCATACAGTCATAAGAGCTAACATGTATTGAGTATTACTCTGTGCCAGGCATTGGGGCTAAGTGCTTTTACTTGCATTACCTTATTTGATTTTGTTAGCAACAATAGGAAATAGGTACTATTATTATTCTAATTTTAAAGATTAGGAACCTGAAGTGTAGAGATGTTGACTTGTTCAGTGTGTCCCAGATAATAATGAAGAGAGTCATGATTCAAATCCAAGCCTGATCCCAAGCCTTGAGCTGTTCACATAAGAGAAAGCCATTGAAACAGTGAGTTGAGGTGTGTTTATTTATTGTGGAAAACAACAACCTCCCTACAAATTATCCAATGCAAAACACATTATATAATCTTTGAAATCTGAGTTCCTGATTATGAATTCCTTACTATGATCCCCTTTATTGAAATGATTTTTTCAAGGAGCTTTTTACTAAATGCTTATATATCTAATTACAGATCCATTCACCCTTCTTCCCTCTCTTTTGAACATAATAGGAAATGCAACTATTTGTTTCCCTTGTTTAACTGATAAAAAGGTAAATAAATAAGGAAGGTGCTGTCTCCCTCCTCATTGTATCAGCCAAAAACACATTTGAAAATTTTCAGCCACTTCTGTTTCATGTATGATATTTTTTTAAAACAAATGTTTTAATGAAACAAACTCAGATTTAATCCATTTTAAGAAGTGGATGTTTTAAAAATATGCGGTTCTAACCAAATTGATGATGAATTATATTTACGAGGAATAACTTATTTTCATGTATAGTACAGCTTTTCCTGGATGAGTAATTTCCTTGTGGCTTCATTGGATGAGAAAGATAAACATAGGAGTTTAGGTTTTTGTTTTGTTTTGTTTTTTGAGATCTTTGTTCCTTAGGTGAACACTTGAGTTCGGAATATTTATTCTTGCTACTCTCCAAGTGTGAGTGAATAAGAAGTATATGAGGAAAAAGAAAACTAAAGCATCTTCAGAAATTCAGTTCCCTGAAATAAAAAGTCATAGCACAGTACTTTGACAATCTTATCATGATAGATTATATGGGCAATAGATGCTACCACTGTGTTACGACATTTCCCCTATGCTGATATATGTATGTGCTCGTGCATATCACCTTTACCTATAAGTGTTCAAAATGAACCTTTTTTTATTTTTTTATTTTTTATTTTTTTAAGATTCCATTGGGGAACCAGGGGAGGGGAACAGCCCTGGGGAATCGGGGAAGGGGAACAGACAAGTTGCTGTCCCTCTGTTCCCCAGTCCAGCTGCGGAGGACGCCGCTTCACTGGCCCATGTTGGTATCATCATTGTGTTCTTCCCGGATGAGGCAGCTCGGTCGCTGGCCTCTGGATGTCGCTCACCGCGCGGCCATTGGCAGCTCACACTGGCTGCCGCCGCTCACGCTGGCTGCTCGCCGCTCACTGTAGCCTATGGCAGCCCACGGCAGCAGGGGCTGCAGCCTACACCATCGCCGGGGCTCGCACAGCCCAGCTCCAGGTGGAGGTGTTGTTAGCTGTGGAGGGCAGTGTCACTGGCCCTCCTATGTGGGATCCAAACCGGACCGCTGGCATCCCAAAACCATCTCTCAACCAATGCGCCACTCGGCCGACCGGAACCTTTTTTTTTTTATTCATTGTAACAGATGGAACATTTCTGGGCTGTGAATCACAGAAGGAGAAAGATTTTAGAGAGTATTATTGCTTTAATGTTGTTCCTTTATCAGGCCCTATTGCTCAGTAAATAAGTCAGCCATTGGATTCTCCATAGATTTACTTTCACCAAACAATTGCACTGAAAAATGCTCCAGAGAATTATGGACTCTCCCGCCTTCCCCTACTGGCCATCCTATTACTAGAATTGTTTTATTAATAAAATGCTTTTAACATGACCTGCCAAGATTTTTGACTCTTATTACATGGGTGGCACTAAAGGCAGAAACAAGGCTCCTTTTAATAACACATTTGCATAAGTTGATCTGAAAGATCCTCAAGCGATTACATGACTCCAGGGTTGTCCTGTCATCTCAGAAAAACCTGAGAAACTCGTCCCAAAGAGATCAAAACTCACGAATTAACCAGTCTTCATAAAACGAGAACATCTCTAGGAGCAGTAAAACAAATGATTATCATTTCTTTTTGGCGTTGGACTATGCCAAGCTAGAGAAAAACAGAGCTTTCAAACGTTGACAATCTGGTATATTGAAGTATGACCATTATTTTTTATTTTCCACATTTTTGGTCCAAAGACAGTTCTGAGTAATTGATTCCCATAATGAGCTATGGTTCGTTAGTCAATTTAATTTATAATTGAATTGGATGGATGTAACTCTGTGTAAAATTGTCTCTGAAGAATCTGTTTTGTTCGTCTGTTCAACTTCTGACAGGGATGGAAGAAAATCTAAATTATTCCTTCCTGCAAGGGGGAAAAATTCAGAGTCTCAGCCTCCCTGGTGAAATTAAGAGAAAAAAATATTTTTAATAGTTGCCATGCAAAAATATTATGGTTTCACTAAAATTTATACAAGCATGTCAATTAACACATTCATGACGAGGTTGGTGGATTCAGGCATCTGAGTGAATGCCTGAGGCAAAGACCTTTGCTGAGCACCAAGAAGGATTTCTCATTATTAGAACGAACAGCAGGTCTCTCTGTATTTATTTTTATCAGTTATTGACAAAGATGGTCTTATTGCTACATAAGTATGCCCAGAAAACAATAGCTCTAATTCTCCAGGTGTTTTGCAATCATTACAACTTGTATTTCTATACATTTCCGATAATGGTGTAATTTGGGGAACAATTATTAAAATAACGATGTAGAGTGTTTTTTTTCTTGAGTTTTTAAAGACTGTGAGGAAATTTTTAACTTTAACTGTTAACAACAGGCTTGTATTTTTGCTCAAAATTTTTTCTCCATTCCCCAATCCCTTCACATTTAAAACTTTTAGAACCATCTTAGTACATACTCAAAACAAAGCCATAATTATGTACAAAGAAATGTTTTGCAGTTAATGCCATCTAAGACACTCACCAAGTGCCAAAATGCATAGGATTTTGGTAAAAGGCAATCTGTTCTTTGAGGATAATGCATGCAAACTACTCTTGTGCAAAACCTGAGGCAGGAATAGTATACCGCCTAAGATTGCACCTATAGAGCTGACTTTGATACTATGCCCAGAAGTGGGTTACAGGCTGTGATTTGAATGAAGTTTAATCATTTTTAGCAGTGAAGGGCCTTTAGGGTACTCTTGTTCCATAAGACTTATTATATCTAAGAAAGACGAAGGCGTAGGCTTTATTCTTCCTTGTTAACAATAGTAATACAGTAATGATCTCTAATGATGGACTGTTGTGTGAAATAGACTGACTCAGAAGAAAAGCTAGATGAAAACAGCTGTCATTTTACATAGTCAAACCCTGTTCTTATGTGGACAAAGAGATCATGAATTCACATCCCATAATCTGATGGAGAAGGCATTATATCACTGTATGTCCACTGCCATTTGTATGAGCTTTCATCTAATCCCTTGTAAATGTTAAAAATATATATTTCAGTTAGTAACAATGATATGAATAAATAAGGTCGAATTAAGGTGGGTCAGGATATAAAGTTCAAATGTTACAGTTCCCAAGAGACACTTCTTTTGCTGTGTTTCTCCACACACATACCTACGACTGTTCTCTCTTTCTCTGACCTTCATAGGGTTTTAACTAGTCTTTGTTATTTTTTAAATTTCTCATGCAGACAAAAAAGATATTTCATTTGAAAAAATACTGCCCAAATGAGCGAGGCTTGACTTCAGCTCTCCGATTCTAAACAAAGCAAGAATTAGCTTTATCAGGTGAATAAAATCACCAGAGATCACTTAAATTCATAACTGTTACATTCCTCCTGAAGAATTTTTCAGGAGGACTCATATTTTATGTAATTCAGCTGTGTAAAATGGATTGAAAGGTGAATCTAACAAAATATTCCAACCCACATCAATCATTCATACATAATGCACAGTTCAATGAGGGCCGACTCCGGAGCCCAGATAAGCAGTGTCACAGTAAGTTATGTTCTAAGGCAGCACAATCAGTTGTGATCAATCACCTAGTAACCAGCATTTTTACTTTGGTCCTTCAACTCTTTTGGGTGTACTTTGAAAAGTATTGTTTTTATCTAAAGTACTTTATCAATACCGGTGATCAATAAGCATTCATTTCCACCTAACAAGGACAATGGTGAGTGAATTCCTTTAGACATTTCATAGCAAGGAAGGTTGGGTTAAATAATAGATCATCAATATGTCAAATTTTAAGCAGGCGATTTTCCTCTAAGACAACTGTCAAAGAACACTCTTGTTCTTCAAGACAACTGTTCCATTGCTAGGATTTCCAGGGAAATCATCAAAACCTTGTCTGTTGATAGATCTTGCAGTTTCAGTCCACATTGACTAAAATGTAAATCATTATTTATGATAGTTTTGGCCTTTGTGAAATTTTGTTAGCGTATTTGTTGTGATGAGGTGACAGTCTTTGCAATGGCACTGATGAATATTAGAGTGGAAGAAAATAGTGGGGCTCTGTTCATGGGCTAAGATTTCCATATGTAATAAAATCATAGAAGGAGGCCTGCTTACTGGGCTTCATATCAAGAGAAAGAAATAAGATTCAGACAGTAGTGACAATAGTCAAGTTTTTCTACCCATTTCACTAGTTTGCATGCTATCTCTTTTCAATAATTCCTTGAAGACAGGGACTACAGCTTTTATTTCATTGCATTTAGGAATTGCCAGTGTATTTTTTTGCACTGACAAAGATATTAAGGAAATATCCCATGGAGGTATTTCTCCAGAATCTTATGGTTTTGACTTAAAAGCCACTGCTTGTCATTGATGGAGTGGCTTGACTTCCACAACAGCAGAGGGTTGGCCTGGATATGAGGCACATAAAAACTGAGTAGGCATCACAGGATCAGAGGGAACATAAAGGGGCTTTGAAAGGAGTAAAAGGGTCAGGCTCTGAGAGTGGAGGATGACAGGGTGGGAAGCAGGATGGGCAAGGAAGAAGGGATTCTCTCCTTCCTTGACCAGTGTTCTTCAAGCTCACTTCATTGAACACTCCTCAATAAAAAATTCTTTGACCATACCTCTATATATGTTCGTTTATAAATTGTATATACTCAATTATGTCACTATTATCAGTTAACATCTCAAACATCTCAAACGCAGGACAAAATTTATCATTTATGACAATGAATGTAGCTGCCTTAAACAATTTAAAATTATTTTTGGTTGACTTATGGTCACATAAAATTATACTGTCCTGGGGCTGGCCGAGTGGCGCGGTGGTTAAGTGCTAGCTTGGGAAGCCAGTGGCCCCGGTTCGGGTCCCATATATGAGGGCCAGTGACACTGCCCTCAAAACAAAACAAAACAAAACAAAACAAAACAAAAAAAAACAATTATACTGTTCTTATTTTGGTTAGTAATGTGGTTTATGAAGAGCTCATGCCGGAAGAGTAGATGTGTCAACTTGTGCTTGTATTAGTGGTATCATCTTTGATCTGTACTTTTTGCGATCTGTATTAATTTCAATCTATAGTTTTGCAGCAATTTTGAAACCTAAGGTGTCCAATTTGTGAGGTTAGTGTGTAACTAAAGTGAGAATGCAAACTCCATAAATCCATGTTATCAGTACTGTAACCCAAAGTAACGCATGCTGTGTGTGCTAGTCCCTCCTGCCCTCAGAATCCACTGGTTATCACACCACTGGTTATCACATCACGCACTGCTGTCTCACATACACACAAATTAGGGTAGGCATGAGTGTCAGTTCACATGGCAAATACTTGGAAAGCTTATTTTTTACATAAAGATAAATGAACACCCCAGTATTGCCTCCTGCATACCAAAAATTCATCCTGCACAGCACATTTTAGAGAACACTGTGCTAGCCTACAGGGGAAATACCCCACCGTTGTACGGGCATAGACAGACTTCATATGCCATGAACAATAGACTTGCTGAATTCCATGCTCCCATTTGGGAGAAGGTAGGTTTATATTACAGAAAAAGAGAGTCACTTCTGCTTCCTCTCCCTTTAAGCAATATGTAGAAATTTATTAATCCATTTATTAATTCTATAAATATTTACTGGGAACAATCTGTATGTCTGGCATGAAGTGTCTCTGTGCATATGGAATTTATGGTCTAGTGGAGAATATGGAGGCAGGAAATTATAATACATTGGAATAAATATACTAATGGCAGCAAGCACAAGTGTTCTGTGCACCAGGAGGGACAGCTTACTGGGACACATAAGGTCAGGGAAAAAGCTCCCTAGAAGAAGCTGAGACCTTCAAAAAAAGTAGGACTGGTTTTAAAGTGAGAGAGACCAAGGCATCTTGGAAGGAATTCTGGAAGGCTGGTATGTGGAATGTTAAGGTAGTGGGAAATGAGACTGAAAATATTAAAGAGAGGTTAACTTTTCCAAGGTCTTACTTATTCTGTTATTAAAGTTTGAACTTTATTCTGAGGGCAAAGGAAAGCCTTTCAACAGGGGTTAGATATAATTAGACAAAGTCAAGTACAGAAAGTATTTGCTATGATGCCTGGCACATGCTAAGTACTCTGTAAGTGGCAGCTCTGATGTTATCAATATCATTATCAAATCTGATTTATCAATATTATTATCAGCTTTGATATGTGAAGTCATCCTTCTACTTGAAATTTGGAGAACAGATTGAAGGGAACAAGACATTTTATCTGAGCTCTTTGTTCTTAATAATTTCTTCTCTTCAATTCCTGAGATTTGCTGAGTTCATTTAGTTCTAGGCTTTCCCTCTTAAAGAATTTTTTATAAAATTATAATTTTATCTATGTATTTATTTATTACTGAAATGGACTAAGTGGAAAGAGGTAAGATGGGACCCTGGGGGAAATAGAAATGGGTTAGACTTAGAAAAATTTTATTGAAAAATTTTCATCATAGAGAATCACGTATTTCATGTGGAAAGATTTTCATGCTGAATCATTTGGTACATGTATCTAATAAGTACTTGTTGACTGACATAGCTTTTCTGTTAATTAGAGAAACCTCTCATTCTTTAATGCATGGATTACTTACTCTTTTTCTGTATGAAAATGTCTGTTTTCTTCCCTCTCGAGGCGTGTACATGTGTGTGCATGTGCACGTGTGTGTGTGTGTGTTTTGATGTATATGTATTTGGTAAGTGTATGTAACTGCATGGTCAATTCCTTTGACCTGCCTTCCTGGAACAATTAAAACTGCAATTACCTTCTATTTTAAATATTGTACTGAGCCTATTTGTCTACCATTGTTGCATTAACATCACCAGTCATATCCCATCGAGATAAATTCTTCATTGAGTGGCAAAGATTAAATATTTCATTAGATTATGTAAATATTACAAATGTATTGGTAATGGTGTTGCTGACAATTTTGAAGATCATTTCTTTTTGTGTCATCAACATCTGCACAGAAAAATTTAGAGAGATTGCTTTTCTTTGATGTCCTCAAACTGCCATCTTGTTAAAGGGAAGCAGCCCCAAACCTTTCTCCTGTTTGTTAGTCTCATTTCAGAAACTGTCCAAATGAATACAGATGTGGAGTTTCACATTTTTCATGGGGAAGATGGGCTATGGAAAATTATTTTAGAAGTAGTCAGAGGAATCCATAAGAAGTGCCATTTTTAAAGAAACAGGCACTGACTGTTAAGGGGATAAAGGACGGAATGTTGTAAAAACCTAGCTGTGTTTTAGGCATTTCATCATATAAGGAAACAGGCGGCTTAGTCCCATTTTTGGATATACTAATACCTGCTGTGCAGAAATTAAAGATTGCATGAAACAGGTATTTAGAATGCCCATCAGAAAAAAAATTAAAAACAGTAAATCTCAGGCCCATGAGGCCCAGGCTAAATCTGGCAAGCAGCCTATTCTGCAAAAGACTTCCTACTTTTGAAGACAGCAAGCTTTAGCGCAGCCAGGCAATGACCAAGGACAAACAACTGCAAGAGAATCTCTTCTGTTTCTTTCTTTGCATGAAGGTACTGATGCCTCAATCTGTTTCTCAGCTAAAACAAAATTAATTCCCAAAGGCAAGAAACTTAATTCCCTGAGACAAGGGTATGAAAAACTTATAAAAGGGAATAACGTGCAAGTGAAAAGAGCACCTCTTCAGAGTATGTAGGGGAAAGTGCACGTGGAGCTGTCTGAAAAAAGTAGTCTGTATGTGGGACAGGCCGTGTCCATCTGTTAAAGTGTGAGGTTCTGTGATTCTTCCACCTTCATTGACTAACCACACTGAGAGATGATTTTCCTCCAAATAAATGGCAACACAAATATTAGTTTGTGATTCTGCTTAACAAGTCTGAAAATGCACGAGAGAGGCAAACATAATTTAAAGTTGGCATTAGAAAGCTAAGGGTATATAATTTGGAACAGATGATTTTTTTGTGCACATTGTCAAGTTATAGTTTATCTTTGACTTTTATGTGTGTTTTCCCTTTTGGGTGCATTTTCATCCAATACTGTTCCAGATTTATATATGTAATATAACCTAGAGAATGATATACAGTATGCAATACTGGTATTGTTGGTACTATCCATTTACAATAATAAAAAGTTAAAAAGACAAAATGTAATGATAATAGTAAACAAAAAAAAACCCAATGTGTTTCCAGTTTCTCATTTCTAACTTTTCATTCTCTAACCTTTCCTCTAGCAAGTATCAGTTGACCGTTTAAATCCCTTTCTCTTTGTGCATTCGCTTCAATTTTTCCTCCTTGTCATTTTATTCTTATAAGACCTTAACTCCCCAAACATTTCATCTTGTTCTCATATTTATGATAAGCTTTGAAATGATTACTTTTTCATTTAAATACTCAATTTTTCATGTTTTCCTTGCCATTAACATTACTTTTATTCTCTATGTTTGCAGTGTTTTTGAAGCATCATTTTTTGTCTCCATTCTTTCTTCCCCCTTTTCATATTCTCCCTGTCTCCCAGTTTCCCAGTTTCTACTACCTTAACTTATGTCTCTTCTCTTCACCTGATTCACTCTTCAATTATGCCTTTTCTTCTACTTTTTTCATGAGCGTCTTCTTCCATCCCTCCCTTCCTGTCTCTCTTCCTCCTTTTGTTTTATTCCTTCCTATCAGTTTATCTCTACTTCTTTCTCTGAATTTTTTTCCCTTAAAATGTATTCTATTGTAAAGATTAACCTGGAAGTGCTGCAAATATTATGCATTTTTTTCTTTGAAATACCGAGAACATAAAAAAGTATAAGGAGATAAATAATACTATAGCAGAAACAAGCGTGTTCTGCAATATTAGAACAAGCCTTAGAATTGGACTGATCAGAACCTTTTATAAGTGCATGGATACTGAATCACTGAACTGAAGGAACTATTAGCTTGTAAATATGCCATTTTATCCCAGTCTCTAAATATCCAAGAATGTTATTAGAATCTACCAACTATGCATTGTAAACTTATCAAATTTATTTATACACACAGAATGGTGTACTCTGGGAACCTGGAGGTTTTCTGCTTGGGTGCCTGATGGTCTTCTGACCCTAAGACCTCATAGGCACCTTTCAAAGGAAGCTGATTTTTCGAGTTGTGAAGTTAGCTCAGATCCAAACAGTGGACATTGGGAATACTTGGTATCAACCTGGCAGCTAAAATCAGGTCCCACTCAAAGAATTGGCAGAGGAATTGAGCAAATTGTTCAATTTAAAGGGAATTACTAGATACTTTTTGTCTTGTTTTTCTCAATTTTAGGTTAGTAGATCTACTGTACTGACTCTTTTAAAAATGTGCACTTTGTATTTGGGAGAAAGGAGTCAGAAACTATATTTTCATTTCCTACAGGGCATCTAGAATATGTGTGTGAATTAACTTTACTTTGATGACTCAAACTCAATGTGGCCTCTGACACCACCTTAGTTTATAAACCACAATGCAAGAACTAGTGAGTGGTCTAGATTGAGGCTGCCTTGAGGGCAGAGGCCTTAGTCCTCTCCCTATTTCTTAGCCTGGAGTCTGGCACATACCTTTGGTATTTAATCTGTCAGTCAACTTTCACTAGGGTAGGCTTTTACTACACAGGCTTGTTTCTCACTTGGCTACATCTCTGTTCTGCTCCAAAGGACTTTTTCATTTCAGAATCAGAAGTAGCAGGCACCCCCTGGGATATGCCATTCTTCCGGCAGAGAGAAAAGTACAAGAGAGAGATGAAGGAAACATGTAAAGACTCTTAAAGCTTTTAGTTAGAACAGGTGTACCTGACATTCACCCTCATTTCATTGGCCAAAGCAAATCACGTGACCAAATCTGAGGCTATATGGGCAGAGTGTACTTCTCCCAAGAAAGGTGTTGTTTAGTTACATGGCAGCCGAATGGACATAGAATATTCTTACAGGAAAAGGAGAGTGATCAACTGGCAACAAAAATAACATGATTTCCATACATAGTAAATGCTATTGAACTGAATTATCATCAGAATCAGTGGATGACCAATATATACTATGCTGAATGTGTAGACCCATGAAAGTTGTAAGAATTATTTTTTTTTATCTTCTTCAGCAAGAACTCGCACTAACAAGAGGAGTTAAATAACATCATCAGATAAAGTGCTTAGTACTGATTCAACAGACATATAAGTGATCATGAAATGGTTAAACAATAAAGACAATATGGCACAGAAATAAAATATAGAATTATTTTTAATTATTTTTTTAAGATCCTGGGAAAGAGTTTTGGTGGAGTACTTAGACCAGAAATTGCTTTATTCTGACCCACATCCAGAGGAATTTTTAAAAACCCCATTCTTTACAATTACCATGGAGGGAAGAAACTGTATGATTTTATACACTGTCTATCCTTAGAAATATGCACAAGTCTTTGCACAGCTATGAAAACATATTGCTACATCTAAATGCGGTTAAAAAGACTCAGAATCAAAAAGTCTGAACCTTCTCTGACGTCCCTGACAAGGACATTTTATAGCCCAGGTGTCTCTTTTTTCTAGCTCCTAGCAGAGTTTGCAAATGTATTCTTAGATTACTCTTTCTGCTACAACAGACTCCATGAGGGTCAGCACCTGATACAGCATAGATATTCAGTAAGTATTTGTTAAATGAATCAATAAATGTTGAGCATTTGCTGACAGAGAGGCTAAGAATTCTCTACAATTTGTATATCAGTCTTGATAAAAGGAAATGATTGATCTGGTCTAAACTCCTGTGGATTATAGACTAGCATGTGTGATATTGGAAGAGACCAGAGTGATACAATCAGGCAAATGAGGGGAGATTTAACTCCGCTTTCAAATGCAAAGAAACTTTTGTTCATCCTAGAGCCATACTGTAGTGTAGCCTGTTGTCTTTGGCCATATCTATATTTAATTTATTTAGTTTATCCTCATTGCATAAATGCAATTAGATATTCTCCATTGTATTAATTTTTTTTTTCTGAATTTAAAAATATATTTTCTTGTATGGCTAAGAAGTTCTAAAATGGATGGAGCTCGACTGACCTTCATCATGTGTCCAGGTGGTCAGAAAGGAAAGATCACAAGTACATTACATCCCTCCTAGAGTCTACCTGAGCAACAACCTGAGACCCTTCAGGTGGTCTCCACCTACACAATCACCTTGCAAACAATAAGCACTCAATAAATATTTGCTGAATTGAATGGGAAAGTTAGAGATAATTCATGGTGATCGCACAGAAAGGCTAACTCACACCCGGTGCCAGAAATTCCAAGACTGATCACCAGCTGAATACATCTGAACAACTCATTAAAAACCAGGGAAAGTGCAGAACAGTATTTCTTCCCTATCCCATTACTCTATGGGAAATATAAATGAAATAGATCATTTACATAACGGCATAATGTGCCTAGATATAACAGATTATTTGCATAACTGCATAATGCCACTAATCAAGGAAAAAGCCTTAAATATTTCTGGGATATGAACATACAGAATTATATAAGGTATGCACATCAACCAATAATCAGAGCCTTCTCTTTTTTGTAACTTGTATCCCAATAGGGAAAAAAATATGCCACAGAAATGAATGAGTCACCCAGCATCATGAAATGAAGCAGTGAGTGCTTATAAGAGAAGAGACTGCACAATCTGAGTTCAGTTTTCCCAAACCAACATTATTTTCCTTCATCAGGAGCTATAAGAGCAAGGCCGTCTGAAAATAATTTTAGGGTGAGTAATGAGGAAGGAAGGACAAAGCTGTTCTCCCCAATATCAAATGCCTTAACATTCTTGTTAACAATAATCGCACTTGGAGGCACTAGCAGGATTAGGGAAGGGAAAGAAAAAAAGACAGCACGATTTAGTGAGTTTTAATAATCTTTTTTTTTTTCATAACCAGTGTAGTTATGCCAGGTTATATATTTACCTAAGTGCAAAAGTTCTTTAGCTTGTACAACTCTGCTGAGTTCATTATATTTTTTAATGTATCTCAGACTCATTTGAGATCTTGATTTCCCAGTACAAACTAGAGTAACAAATATATAATTATTCTCATAAATAACTCAGCACCTTATATTTCAAACAAGTTTCCCCACAAGGCACAAGTGCCCTATATTAAATTCTTTTAAGTGTAAGTTGATTAAGGTAAAAATTAGTTGTTATTACCTTATGGACATTTTAGTTTTAGCAGCAATTCAAAGCCAGGTCTATCACAAGTAGATTTGTTGCCGCCCACAGGTATAATCATCAGGAAAATTAATAATCATGTTCAGCGTGACTATAAATCATTGTGGTTTAGGCAATTAATTTCTGTAGAAAAATGAAAGATCTATAAGTATTATTACTGTGCAAACTACATGTTGTGAAAACGCAGATCCAACATAGTCAAATTGCAAATGCAGGGTTTCTAATTTCAGAGTGTGATAATATGGGGTCATCAGAGGCAGGGAAGCTGACAATTCTGAATAAATAATGTGGTAATTTTTAGTGGTTTATGACTGTAGCTTTCAGCGCATACAGTAGTCACAGAATCTCTAAACCAGATGCAATGGAAAGAGTTGCTAATTTCTAGTAAAGGCAGAGAAGGCTCTAGAAGAAAATGAGCAGGGAAATATTTGAATGAATCCATCCTCATGGCTGGGCAGATGCCCTGAGATCCCTAGTGCAAGGCACACTGCAGAATTGCTTCCACATGAATTTGTTCTGGTTTGTCTGTTCAGTATGCAAAGTCAGATTAGGGAAACAAAGACATCTTAAAAAAAAAGGTAATATCTACTCGTTTGTGAATACTTACCAGACAATCTCTCCTAAGCACTTATTTTCTCATCTAATTCCCATAACCAATTTATGAAGTATATATTATTATCTACATTAATGGATGAGAAAAGAAGCTCTGAATGGTTATATTATGTGTTCAAGCACAAAAAGCTGAAAGATGGTATCATGATTCCCATCAAGTTGACATCCAAAGTCTATGGTCTTCTTCTCTAATGTCATTTTCTGTTTTTTTTCTTCAATTTTACTCTCTCCTTTTCTTCCATTCTCTTTCTTATTTGTAGTTCTATTGTCTGATATTCTTTTTCAGATTTTTCCCTCTATTTCTATGCTTTTCCCTTGTTGATGGTTGAGGTTCCCTATGAGTATTCCTTAGACAATTAATGGCTCCTCAGCTGAAAAGGTTGTTGCCCCTTTGTGCAAATGTGGCATTGGTAAGTGTGATAAGTAGAACAGTTTATTTCTCTTTATAGTTATAGGTGTCCTCTCTTTTTCTAAGCCTGACTTACTCTGTATATTCTTGGTCTGATTCCATCCTAATTTATTGCAGTTTCTTTTCCAAGAGCACTGAGTCTTTGCTTTATTTGTGTTCTGCATTGTCTAAGATAGGCTTTGTCCTATCTTGTGGTTTAAAGAAAGCATACAACTAAAAAGAAGAAATAAAAGAAAGAAATGGGAAAGAAAGGAAGGAAGGAAGAATGAAAAGAACCGGAAAGTGGAAGAAAGAGAGAAAGAAAGAAAATTTTGCAGAATGACGGTTCACATTAAAGAAGATTTGTCCCTTTCCAAAGATTTCACCATCAGTTTCTTTAAATAGCAAACTAATTTAAAACACTGACTACTATTTTACTTATGGGAATCATAATTTATTTGGGGAATCACTCATTGCATAAAGTGAGCCATTTCTATTATTATTTCAACTGTACCTCACCTTATAGAGCACAATTTATAGTTAACTATGTATTTTTACCAACCTAACTCATTTGAATCTCAGAAAAACTATGTGGGGTGGGGGTGGAGGGGTGGCCAGGTAGGGGAAAAGGTCTTATTTCTGTTTTTCACCTGAGGAAGAAACGTGGATCCTGAGGAAAAAAGTAATTTGCTTAAACCACACATCACCTGGAGAGATTGGATAGGCATTCAGTCGAACCCGGGTCTCTGACTCTAAAGCAATGGCCCTTTAAATTACAGACACAAACTTTTTTTTTTCTTTCAGATTTTTACGCCCTTAGGTTAAAAATTAAACCATAGGCTGTTTCCATCTTTCTCTTACAATTGCTCTGGTTAGTGCAGCCAGAGCCTCCCAATTATTCCATCTGATGGACACTGTTCAATCCGCACCTTACCTGATCTCCAGACAGCTCTGATAGCTTTGACTTTTCTTCTGTATTTGTAGAGACGTTTTCTCTCCTCTTTCTTCTCCAACCTCTCATATCATTCTTTCTCACTCTTTTACTAGTTCATCTTTCTTCATATTTTTAAATGTTTATTTGGTTTTGGGCCCATTTCTCATTTAAGCACTCTCCCTGCACAATCTTCTTTCCTCACCTGGTTCAATCATGCTTTTCTTCAAGAATGACTTGAATAGAAAGGCTCTGATGCTTTCTATGACACCCTATCCTAGTCTGCATAATTTTCTCTGTTCATTTAAGTTTTGCTTCATTCCAAAGAGATTCAAAGTAGGAACCTTACACAGTTAGCATTTCCCTCATTTAGATTCTCATAACATTTTGAAATGCCTTTATTTACACTTTCATCCTTGTATTGTAATAGCTACATTTCTGTTACCAGATTGTCCTTGAGAGCAAGGACTCTGGATTTATTTAGTATGACAAGTGAACATGTAGAAAATGCTCAGCACACAGTACTCAGTAGACACATAATTGTTTAATTGTTTAATGAATAATGAGTAACAAAAAGGAGCCTAAAGCACCAAACCAGTATGACTTCAACTCACTGGATTCTAGAGCAGAAGTAGAAGTGATTCCTCTGATTCTTAGATTGAAGCATATGGATAAGCAAATCATATTTTAATGTTCATTCATTAGCTGAAAATATAAGTAGTCCAATGGTGCTAAAATACCTAGAGAAGAAAATGAACAAATGAAGGGTGTAGATTTTAATATAGCACTAGAGTGTATGTAATCTCACATATTTGAAACACTTTGTCAATTATACAATTATAATTATTAATGACTTATCATCATCATAATTAGTCATCATCACCTGGTAAGAGATAGACTTAATTCTGAAAAATGTTAAATATTTTCAACGAGGGTGGACCAATGTTAGAATAAAATATTTCTACTTTCCCTGGCCTTTCTCTGTTTCATCTGTAACCTGAATATTTGAAACACTGGTTCACCTTTTGGAGACTAAGTAGACCCCTGAGCTGGGGAGGGGAAGGAAAGAAGAAATATTTAGTGAGCTCAGAGAACATTTGGAGGGTAGAACTGAGGTATTTTATAAAGTTTGGAGCAGCTCCAGTCTTCTCTAGTGTACTTTTCCTTCACTATTTTTCTTTTTTACATTTCTTTTGAGATGAAATATACATGCATTGGAATTCACAGATCTTAAGTGTACAATTCTATGAATTTTGACAAATATCCACACATGCAGCAAACATCCTTATCAAGAAAGAGAACATTTCCAATACTCCAGAAATTTCCCTTGTGCTCTCTTCCAATCAATCCTCATCCCCATAGGCAACCACTGTTCTGATTTCTGATACCATGGATTAGTTGGTCTGTTTTTGAACTTCATATAAATGGAACTATACAGTATATATTCATTTGTATCTAGCTAATGAGTCAACATAATGGCTATTCAATTCATCCATATTATGGTATGTATCAGTAGTTTGTTCCTTTCAATTGATGCATGCTATCATATTATATGAATATGCCACAATTGGTTCATCTATTCTCCTATGTGATGACATTTGAGTTGTTTACAGTTTTCAGTTATTATGATTAAAGCAGCTATAAACATTCAGATACAAGTCTTTTTTGCAAACATATACTTTTATTTCTCTTTGGTAAATCTCTAAGAATAGAATTGCTAGGTATGCGTATGTCTAACTTTATAAGAATTCCCAAGCATTTTCCCCAAAATGATTGTACCATTTTACACTCTCATCAGCAATATATGAGAATTCCAGTTATACCACATTCCTGCTACATTGACTGTTACCAGCCTTTTTAATTCTAGCCATTGTAGTGGATGTGAAGAAGAATCTCATTCAGATTTAATTTGCATTTCTTTGATGACTAGTAAGTGATCTTAACACCTTTTCATGTGCTTACTGAATTTTTGTGAAGTGTCTGTTAAAGTCCTCTTTTATGTTTTTAATTGAATGGTTTGTCTTATTATTGAGTTGTAAGAATTTTTTTATATATGCTGGATACATGTCCTTTGAGACACACAAACACACACACACTTGCACGCATGCACACACACACAGACATGCAGTGGGAGTCGAGGAAGGAGAAAATATTGAAATAATAATTTTCTTAACGTATTTTCGATGAGCAAACATTTTTACTTTTTATGAAGTCCAATTTATGATTTTCTTCTTTTATGATTAGTGATTTTTGTGTCCCTCTAAAAATCATTTCCTACGTATGAAAGCGATGAAGATATTCCCCTTCTAGGAAATGTATAGTTTTAGTTTTCATGATTAGGTCTATGATCTATCTCAAATTACTGTTTTTGTGTGGTGTGAGGTAGGAGTAAATGTTCATTTTATTCTTTCCTACAGATAGTCAGGTATTCCAGCACCAATTTTTGAAAAGGCTTTTCTTTCCCCACTGAATTGCCTGAGCACCTACATCAAAAACCAACTGAGCAGGTATTTGTGGGTCTATTTCTGGGCTCTCTATTCTGTTGCATTGACCTATTTGTCCATCCTTTCATCAATACCACACTGTCCTGATTGCTGTAACTTTAGAGAAAATCTTTAAATCAGTAGACAAGTGGAGTCCTTCAACTTCGCTCTTCTTTTTTAGGATTGCTTTGTCTCTTCTAGGTTCTACCATTGGGTACCTTTTAGAATCAACTTGTTAATTTCTGGAAAGAAGTTTTTCTCTTGCCAATGAAAACACATTTTTGACTGTGGTTTCATTGATTCTCTAGATGATTTGGGTGAGAATTGACATCTTAATATTAATATTCAATATAATAATATTGATAGTATTGATAATAACATTAAATTTTAAAATTCAAGACCATTGTCTTAACTTGAGCTACCATAGCAAAATGCCACAGACAGGGTGGTTTACACAACAGAAATATTTTTTCTCACAGTTCCGGAGGCTGGGAAGTCCAAGATCAACATGTTGGCTGAAGTCTCTCCTCCTGGTGTGGTGACAGCTCCCTTGGCTATGTCCTCACATGGCTGAGAGAGAGAAAATGTTTTTTTTCTCTTCTAATGAGGCACCAATCTTATCAGATTAGGCCCCTGCCCTTATGACCTCATTTAACCATAATTACCTCCTTAGACTCTATGTCCAAATGTAATCACATTGGATGTTAGGGCTTCAACATATGAATTTTGAAAGGACACAATTCAGTGTATAACAACTATGTGATATCTCTTCATTTATTTAGGTCTTCTTTAGTTTCAGCAATATTTTATAATTTTCAATGTAGTGGTCTTTCACATCTTTTGTTAAATGTATTCCTATGTATTGATTTGTGATGTAAGTACCTGATGACATTTTAGGTTTTAATGCTATTTTAAATGTAATTTAAAATCTTCTTTTTTCAAGATGTTTGCTTCTAGTCTATGTTTTGCTTCTAGTTTTTTGCTTTTATATATTCCTTCTCTTAAGGGACATTTTTGTATTTAGACTTGGCTGTGAAAATTTGATTTAGAAAAACTTGGTATGTCTAGCAATTAAGAAAAAAAATCATTTGATTTTACAGTCATCTCTATAGAATTAGGATAAAGTAGCCACACAATTCTTAACTTATAAATCCTAGACACAAGGAATAACATCACTTTCTTTTAGTGAAGTAGGCATTCTTCACTTTCCCCATAATAGCCAATATCAACTCCCACGTATTCTTTCAGGATGGCTTCTATCTAGGATCCTATTTCTGACACTTTGATAACAAGAAAGGTGTATTTTCATCAGTCACGCGTAACTGTCCAAGTGGGCAGCTGTCCAGTCCAGTGGTCTAGCTCCTCAACCAAAGATACCATTGTGGTGCCATGTATTATGGTAACAGATTCAGTTTTTAGGCAGCAGGAAGTATACACAATAAAGTCATTTAAAACTTTTCTAGTACATATCTATGCATATAAAGTTTCTGGGTTGCCAGGGTATCCAGCTATGCTTTTCTATTTTTTAATGAATGAAATGCAGATTTGATAAACAATGAACCACAAAAAGGAGAAATTCTAAAAAAACCCTACAACTCTATGGAAAATTTAATTTTGTGGTCATAGTATTTCTGATACTCTCACTTTGGGCAATTTTGGGACTCCCTTGCTAAAGGAAATATTGTTTATAGGTTGCATATGCCTCAAAGACACTTGGAACTTAGAAAACTCCTTTTTTATGGGGGGGGGACATATAAATCTTTAGGTAAGAAAGTAAATCGTCTATTGCAAACAAGCTTAAATTGTTTGCCACATTCTTCTCTGAGATAACATCAGGTACTTACACTGCAAACTAAGATCAAAGTTAGAAGCAATCACGGCTTTGCTAAATAAAGCCCTATACCTTCCTGGGAAATACTGAACAAAAGCACTGAAAATTCAGCCCTGAGATTCTCATACATTTGACACAAGGCCAACTTTTTTATTTAGGTGAACTCACCTCATGTCTTCAAGTAAAGCATCCCACTACATAGTAAGGAACACGCTAATTTTCCACAGTGTATTTGTATCATGTGATTCTTACTGTCATAAAATAACTACCAAGGACACACTACAGTGCATTTATTATATTCTTCTGTGAAGTAATACTCGGTGATTCACTTTTCATTCTCAGAGTTTGTATTGTTGTTAGATACCTCAGTAAAGAAAGAATTACAATAGGCCATCCATTCTCATGATGTTTATTTAGCTTCTTTTAGTTTATCCTCTGGAGAAGACTTTGATTCCGAAGAGAGAGGGGACATAAATCCATCAATGGGGACTAGGGCAAATTAGGTTTAATAACCACAGAGTTGAAATTTTGCCACTGTACTTTCTAAATATCCATTCCAATTTGTTAATACAGCACAGATTAATTTGAGGATGACTGCATACTTCCCTGTCAAGAATTTTACATATATAAGACCTTTTTAAAGTTGGAAATTAAGTATTCACAGTTACAAAGAGTCTTTAGCTTCATAGGATAATAAAACAATTTTATGGTCTAGGTTAAGAATTCTTCGCCCAGTTATGAAGGCTGCAGAATGAACCTCGGACCCAAAGAAAACATGCCTAAAGAGTGAGAAACGTAGCTACTGCTCATGTCCCAACAGCAGAGCTGCCACAGGGAAGGCAGAAGATAAAAGTAAGAAAAAGAAAACAAAAAGGCTTCCAACAGACAATTCACACATGTCACAAAAATCCACCCTCCTGTGTCTGAAGTCACACATATGTCTCTATATTTCTATATTTAGGTTTATCTTTGCAATATCTTTGATTGCAGAAGCTGTGGAGCTTTTTTACACAAATGGGCATTCACAAACGATATGCTTCCATTTGCAACACACATCATTTCAAGTCATCCAGATACCTTAGTCCACTAATTTATGTGACTTTGGAATTGTCAGATTAAAGCCTAATTTGACGACCAAATTTCCTTGTAAATGTAATTAGAAATACAAGACATGAGGCAACCATACGGCAGCTCTAGCTGAGTTAAAACTATCTACACATCCTAAAACTTTTACTCCTTTTCATTTGAATCATCCATGTCTTATATTTATATATGTATTTCATTGCCATCAACAATAGAATTATTTTCATGTACTGAGATTTTATGAAGGTTTTTTGAGGAATGCCACATGACCACTGGAGATGGAAGAAAGCCACACAAGCATTTGTGAACTGGGTAAATATACTCTGCCACAGTTCATGTATTAGTGAAGGTACTGTTAGCTGACATAGTGTCCCCAGATCTCAAAGGGAGATCTCAAAGGGAGGTGATTTCTCAGCTATTTGAAGTCTAAAATGAGTGTTCATGATGCGTGAGGTGAGTCTCCTCCAAGTCTGGGTTTAGGGATCCTGACACCTTCCATCTTGTGGTTCTACCATCTATCTTTAACTTGTGATTGTTAAGGTAGCCATCCTCACTTGAATCATACAACCTTGTATGTGAATGTCACAGGGTATTATGGATAACAAGTGGGAGATTTTTCCAGGAGCTGGCATGCATCACTGCTCACATTTCATTGTCTGGAAGTAACTGCAAAAAAGGGATGGAAAATGCCATCTAGCTTTGTGTCCCGGAAAAAAGGGTATATCTGAATTTAAGAGGTAAGACTATATAGTTATGTTTTCTGATTCTCTTAAAAGAAATGCTCCTTAAAGAGGTTGTATGGTATGGTAAAAAAAAGAAGGAAAAAAAGCAAGAGATCTAGACTCATCAACTATGAATTGCTTTTTTCCCTCTGCTACTAATTACTTGAGTGACCGTAAGCAAGTCAATTTCTGGGCTTCATTTTTTTCTCACTGGTAAAGTTAGAGCATTGAATTAGATGATTGCTAGGGTTTCATCCAAATGATAATGCTGTGTTTGTTTTCTTATGATATATCTATAATTAGGAAAATACTAAATGAATCGTTAGTATGTTATTCATGCTCTATAGTAGAACCATTATTTTTTTAATTTTATTTTAACTTACAGGGCTTTTGTGAGTGTTTGATAAAAGTTTTTGTCTTTTTATTTTTCCCCTCTGTACACCAAGGTTTTTTACAATTTATCCTCTTTCTAAGTTTTTCAGTGCCTATTTTTTTGTGGAATAAAGGTTAACAAAGATATCACTTTTATTGATATCTACTCATTAAATCATTACAATCTTAGGTTTGCAGGACAAACGAGGTCATAGAGCTTACTGGCTGTCATCTGTGAGGATAGCAAGTGAGGAACTAAACTTGGGTCTTTTCAATTCCCAGCTGCCTCTAGACAATAGGTGAGGTATTGTTTAACATCGAAATATTTTCTGAAGGTCTTTGCCTTTGCTATACCCCAAAACATCATAGAAAATAGATTTTCACAGAATTCTTCTCTTTTCTCTAATTTCTTATTTTCTTAACTTCCATGGGTATAGATATGTGTGTGAATTTCTAATAAAACAACCTACCTACATGGTCTCCAATTTGTTTCATTCTTCAGCATATTTTTGCAGCCAGCCTCAATATTCTCAATAGGAAAATGGAAACAGTATTTTGTTGTTGTTGTTCAATTTAATTCTTCTGTACCCATCTTAGCCTTCCCAATTCTATACAGAAACCTATGTTCCCATGTTAGTAAATTTACATAGGACAAGATCTGGAAATTCTCCCACTGAGTGGCAAAAGATGATGTGTTGCTGTGCTTCATTTTCTTGATCAGAGAAATTGTAGCCCTTGCATCTTACAGCGTTTTCTTTTCTTTTTCTTTTTTTTTTTGCTAGTGGGGAAAAGTCAAAAACAAAATAAAACAGGACACAAAAATTTAAGGACCTGTTTCCTTTTGCTGTATAAATATCATAACAAGAGGCTAGGGACTCACCCTTCATAATCCTCCAAGAATAGATAATTCTTTAATTCCCACTGGGTACAAGGGAATATAGATCTGGTTCTACATGATCCATTTTCACCAGAAAACTTCCATACAGTTTACCAACACAGATTCATTCTCATCACACTAATAAGAAGTAATATTGCTCTCATTTTGTGGGTGGGAAAAGTGGGGCACTGAGAGTATAAGTATCAAATTCAGAGCATGTGGTGGAACAGAGATTTGTACCTGGGGCTCTGGAGAGACAGGCTGCTGCTCTAACAACTAGTGTGGCTCACATGTTTTAAAAATATAGTTTATTTTATTTTGAAGGCATGGAGAGACTGCTGAAGAGACAGAGTTGAAAAAAATTAAGTCTTACTTAGAAGGTTGAGCGATACATATTGTTAGAACTTGGAAAATGCCACCTGGAACAACCTAAGACACGGAAAAGCAGTGAAACTTAACAAATAGCAAAATAGGAAATGAAAAATATTCATAGGGATGTTTAAAGATATGAATGCCTTGGTCTAAACACTAAATTTGAAAATGAAACTATTGAAGTCTCTTCTAAATATACATCTTTATTACTGATTCTCACCAATGAAAACATATTTGGATGTTTTCAACTAGACACATTCTCTGTGCTTCTATCTCTCCATCAGTATATTCCACTTGTGATCTTCGTCATTTGATACTTTCATTTGGACAAGGTAAGCTTGTGTATTAAGCAAAAACCAAAATATGTCAATGTGATGAACTGTCTCAGTTCTGAAAACATCTTAGGTTAGCCTTTCAACAAGAAGACATTAATAATTTTCTCGTATGATATGAAACAACTCTTAAAATCAATTAATAGCTCTCTGGTGCATACAGTGAGGACAATGAATGTACATTTCACTGTTTTATATGCAGATAGATCGTGTTTCAAATAAAAATTAACCTATAATTAATAAACAAGCACATGCCAAAAGACAAATATTTGTCTCCATATCTTAAAGCCAGTGAACATGTAAAGCTTGTTAAGTATTTTTAATTTTGCTGAGAGAACAAGCACTCATAAGAAGACAAAAGGGTAGTTTTGACAGGAAAGGATGCACTTTTTAAAAACTTGCTCAATGAAATCGTGCAAATGAGCAGATTTTCATAAGCCCTAGGCTGAAAAAAATTTATGCTGGGCTCAAAGGGAGTCGGGCAAACCACCCAAAAGAGATACTCCACTTTGCTTCTCTTAATTTTCTTCTCATTCCAAAGTCTGTGTTTACGAAGAAGTTCTGAGTTATTCTCCTGCAAGGCTGATATTTGTACTCCTTGACTGTGAGAGCACTTAGAAGAAGTGCACCCAGGTTTAGGCCTGGGTGACCATGATGAAGCATGGGTGGTGAGACCCATAGGAATGATGGGAACCAGCAGGACTTGAAGGACAATCATGGAATTTTTCAAATCTATTGGGAAGGATAGAGCTGTAGGATGGATGTTGGAAGGATGTATAAAATTGTAAATTTTAGTAACTGTGTGACTGCTAAATTATATTTTCTCTTTTATTTACTCAGTTGTGTTCTGCATACTCCAGAGGAACTCAGTACATAACAATGATAAAAAATTATGGGAATTGCAACTTGGCAATGAGTTAGTTATGTTGTGGGTTTTGTGAAGAAGTGGTTCTCAAGTGTGGTCCCTGGACTAACAGTATCTGCACCTGAGAATATACTAGAAATGCAATTCCTTAGGTCCCATCCCAGACCTACTGAATCAGGAACTCTGGATGTGGGTCTCAGCAATCTATATTTTAACAAGCCTTCCAGATGACCCTGGTCTACATTGAAGTTTGAGAAGCACTGTTTTAAGAACCAAGCAGGACTCCCAACATATGTGAACTTGTGGAAGAGCCACGCCAAATGGGACCCTCTTCAGCATGTTAAAGTCTTATGACTGAGATGCAGGTTCTATACTTGTGGACTCAGGCTGGGTCTTAGGATGAGGTACATTGATTCTAAAAGGTCTTTAAATCAAATACAAACTTGTATTCTGAGGGCTTAATTTTCCCAATTGAAATGTTCCTCAGTGTACATTCTGGGTTTAAGTGGTGGTGGGCCAGCAATAATATCCCAGCCAACTTCCTAGGGTATCCTGTAGAAAAATAATAAGCAGAGCCCTTTGGAACTTCTTTCTTGTTAAGGCAACAACACAAATCCTTCAACCTAAATTCCTCTCAATTCCTTTCCAGCTGGTACTGAAACTAGAATTACAAACATGGGTTGGATTCCTTTTATACCATAGTTGGCTCACTGGGTATGTCTGGGTTAAACAGAGGGAGGTTTAGCAAATTAGACTTTATACACTATTTGGAGATCATCAACTCTTCAAATATTAGAATATCGAACCCAATGTGAAATCTGTGTATTGTAAAAATAGAATTTGTGATACCAATTTAAAGTTATACTAAAATTAAGAAGCAAATGTTACATCTATGTATCCATCAGTGTATTCTCAGTGTTATCTTTGTCACTTGTGAAGAAAGTTGCAAAGATGAGAGATAAATATACAGGACAAAGGTGACAGGAGTATTTTGAACAATCAGCATGGCCAGGCATCAGCCTATGACAGGAAATCTATGGTGGCTTGGGAAGGGGACAGTGTGGCAGGGCAGGAGAGGCACGAGGGGATCAGGAAAGTGGTAGTTCACCAATGGGTATGACCATTTTGATGCATATATGTTGTGTTGCAGCCTGAACTCAAGAGGAAAAACATAGGTACATTAAAAAAAATATACTGTGGGATATAAAACTCTATTAATAATGACATTTCAATACCATAGGCCCATCTCTTGGATGGGGTCTGAGGTCTGAGTGTGGGTTGGACGGTCTTTTAGCTTTACGCTGTGTTTTCCCTTATCATAGTACTAATTACATTGTATTGTAAGTATTTGATAAGTACTTGGGCTTCTTTCTTTTTTTCCTCTTTTCTTTTTTTCTTGCCTTGTCCTCCACTGAACTGTAAACTCCTAGAGCACAAATGCTCCTGTTTCTCCCCCCACCCCCTTTCCCTCTTTTCCTTCATTTATTGTCCAGATAGCTACAGTGTCTGATACAGAGTAGGTAATCAATGAATGTTTATGAATGAATGAATGAATGAATGAACAATTATAAAATGACTGGATTTGGCTGCTAAGAGCTGATTGGCAATGAATAGACAGGAGATGCCTCTGGTCCCATCACAGGACAGGCTGGCTCCAGGTTCTAGATGAAACCACAAAATAAAGGAAACAGATACATGGTGTCCCTATGAGAGACAGAGGCCATTTATGCAAACCAAGAAGAGAATTAGTTCTTGTAGGAGCTGAATACCAGAAATGGTATCTTATTTTGGGGTATCAGGATACTTCAGAAAGGAATGGGGCTCAGTTCAGACAAAACATGGGATCTAGTAAGAGAAAGCAAAGGGTGGGCAGGAAAAACAAAATAAAACAGAACTCTCTTTTCCTTAGGTGTCTGCTAAGTTTGTAGGAAAGTTAGGTTTGAGTAAGGAATAGTGCAGTGGAGTCACAAAGGAACTTGGGGAAAGATGTCTTTGGCCCAAGGATAGAACAGACCAAGAAGGATGATCACAAGGAGTTTAAAACAGGGAGTCTCTAAAAAGAACATTTTAATTGAAGCTAGACAGAGTGTGCATGCTATTTACCTATTAGTCATTCACCGGTATAACAGTGGTTCTTTAAGAAATAGTTCTGTTCGTAACATATTTTGTTATATTACAAACAACTGGCCCAATAGAGAATTATTATCAATGACTTTGAGTAGAAGTGACTTGAATATCATAGGCAATTACTGAGTACTTATTGAAAGAATAAATGAATCACGGCAAAAGCTCTGTCACAAGTCACTGGGAAGAACCCATAATCTTAGGGCGAGAGCCTGTTTTATCACCAACCAGTGGCCCTAAATGTCTTAGGAGACTAAGCCAGAGAAAACAAAACACTAAAGCAGTCAACTTTTGTTTAGTACAAGAGGCACTTCTGCAACCATTAGTTTGATAAGACATAGAAATTGGCTAGGAGAGGTGATGTTCACCATCTACAAATATTTTAAAGAAGAAAAAAGACCTCGTCAATTCTGATGAGTTGTTCCATCTCCCTAGCCTGGAGGCAGGACTTGGGTGTACTCCATCTAGAATCTAGATAGTTTCTCAAGACCCCTCAGAGCTCTCTATGATTCATTCTGTGGCATATTGTCCCTCACCTTCTTCCTTGCAGCCTCACCTTTATTTCTAGCTCTTTCTTGTCCTTCCTTCTCAAAATCAACCATGACTCTGACCTCCACATTTCTTTTACATCAAGACCCTGTCAGAAATAACATGTGTCCCCAGACCCTTCTTCTTTGGCAGCTGTTTTGAGGAATGTGGCAACTGGACTCATTGTGACCTGACACCAGCGCCTGCATCTCATTGATGGAGTTTGTGACTATGTTTCAGAAAGCCTGCTCAGCCTGGGACTAGAGGATGACTCTGGATTTGGTTTGACAGGTGCAGTCCAGAGGGAGCTGGCAGCACAAAAGGCAGCCTGCTCTAACCAGTTAGGGAGGGCTATGCCAAGGTGACGGCTTCCCTAGAAGGGGACACACAGTTTGATCATCACTGGAGGCAAAATGGGCTGCTTCCATTGTTTGGTTGCGTAAGTATAATTCCCTCAGTTGAGCAATGGGAAACAAGGAAGTTCCTGGGCAACAAGATGTGTTGATTTTGTTGTTCTTTCATTCTTCACCGGTACCCTAGGCCTGTCCTACTGTCACTCCCCATTGTTAAGCATTCAATGCTAGGAATGTAAATTGGTGCAGTCACTGTGAGAGACAGTGACAGAACTTATGGAGGTTCCTCAAAAAAGTAAAAATAGAACTACGATATGACTCATCTATCACACTTCTGGGTATATATCTGAAAGAAATTATATAATTATCTGCACCCCCATGTTCACTGCAGCATTATTTACAACGGCCAAGATAAGGAAGCAACCAAAGTGTCCATAGACAGATGAATAGGTAAGAAAATGTGGCATTTGCGAATGTGGAATAAACTGCCATTTGAGACAACATGGATGAACTTTGAGGGCATTATGCTAAGTGAAAAAGCCAGATAGAGAAAAACAAGTACAGTATGATCTCACTTATATGTGGAATCTAAAAAAGCCTGAACTCATAGAAAGAGAGTAGATTGGTGGTTGCTGGTGGTTCCCGGAGGTAAAGGGATGGGGGAAATAGGGAGATAGATGTTGGTCAAAGAGTACAAACTTCCAGTTATAAGATGAATAAGTTCTGGGGATCTGATATACAGCATGGTGACTATAGTTTGTATACTTGAAAGCTGCTAAGAGAGTAATCTTAAAAGTTCTTACACACACACACACACACAGTAACTATGTGAGGTGACAGATGTGTAACTAATCTTTTTGTGGTAATTATTTCACAATATATACGTGTATCAAATCATCATTTGTACACCTTAAACTTACAAAATGTTATATATCAATCAAGATGGGGAAAAAAAAAGGATTCAATGCCTTTCTGTATCCTCGGGCACTCAGGCCACTTTTCTTCCCATCACTTTGGCTTTTCCTCTTGGGATAGCACCTCACATCCTAAACGCCTCCACTCCACTCCTCTCCTTCTGCCCTTCATCCAAAGCCACCAGCCTGTGTCCTTTGTGTTCCCTCTCTGCAGTGCCTCCCTCCCAGATGAATTTCTGTGAGATCTGGTGTTTTCAATCTTTTATGCATGTGTTCCCTGCACTATCTGGAAAGTGGACACAGAAGCTACTTAATAAGTGTGTTTGTTAAAATGGACTTTCTTCAAATTACATTGCTGTCCTATCCCTAGCCTTCATGTCCTCGCTTGTTCTTTCTGAGATGCACTTGAAAGATAAGTGGCCGCAGAGTCAGGCCACTGTGGCAGTCCTGGCCCCACACTCACTACCCATGAACCCGTGGGCAAGTCACTTCACCTTTTTAAATCTTGTTTCTGATGGCAACAGAAGAATTGTGGCAGTTTTCTGTTTTATGTCTTACAATATTGTTAGGATTAAATAAGAGATGTAGGTGAAAGGGTTTTATGAATTAGAAAATGTTGTATATTTGGGCACTACCTATGCTGAAGTCTGTTTGAGTTAATGACTGACAACTGCTTAAAATATCACTCTTCTCAGATAACTTGCATGCTTGCATTGTGAAAAGATATCATTTTAACATCTAATTTTGTTCAGTGAGAAATTGTTCAATGTCTGAATTATATGTCTAACAATTTTGTATACATTGTGGAGGATTTGAAAGAGAAATGATTGTTTTCTGAGAAATTATGACATAGTTAGAGGGTAAACCTGACTCTGGTGAGTGCCCTACCTGTGATGAAATACCTGAATTTAAGACTTTGGAGCTAGACTTCACACACCAGTAAAATTAAAAAAGAAAATAGAGGGCCAGCCAAGTGGCGTGGTGGTTAAGTGCTGGCTTGGGAAGCCAGCGGCCCGGGTTCGGGTCCCAGATATGAGGGCCAGTGACACTGCTCTCAAAAAAAAAATAAAAAAAAAAACTAGAGAGGGACTTCCAGTTAAAGTGGCACAATAGACAGGATCACACCAAAATTACAAACAAATTATACAGCATTCAACTTTGGAGGTCCCCGGAACACTGGAGGAACAGAACCACTAAATGAAGAACTTTAAGAGGAGGCCGTGTCGGGTCTGGTAGGACGGGCAGAGACGAGAGAGGGCGAGCCCCGTGAGGGAGGTCCCAGCTGTGGGAGGCTTCTCCGGTTGTGGGAGAGACCCTCTGGCCGCACACCAAGCTCACCAGCCCAGAGCTTCTTTGCCGGGAAGAGGAGTTCTAAGATAGCCGGCAGTAAATTAGTGAGGACTCTCTTTGCTCAGCTCGGTGAGGCTAAGAGCGGCTGGAGAATCAGTGGGGCCGGCGCCCGGGCTTGCTCGCCGGTGAGCACGTACCTGGTTCCTGGTGGAGGGAGTGGCTGTGTGAGCCGGGAGTCTGCGGGGACGGACTGAACTGAGCACCTTTGGTACAAAGGCTGGAGGTTTTTGAACTGCTGTTCCTGTGGTGCGGAGCCTGCACGCGAGTGGTGTAGGGAAGGCGCCATTTTGTCAGGCTTGGGCCCTCCCACGAAGGATCAGGTCCGAGACCTAATTGGTCTGGTGGAATTGGCGCAGAAGTACGTATGTGCGTGCATGTGCGCCTGCGGCCTTGGATCCCCACCCTCTGCCCGGCTTATACTGCGTTGCCAGGGAAACGCAGGGCGGGTGCCCTCCGGCTCCAACAGGCTGCTCACTGAGATGCAGGAGTGCGCAAGCCACCTCGGGTCTCTGCTTTCCGCACTCCGCTTGCAGAGTTGCCAGGCTGGTGATTGGTTGTTGGGCTACTCGGCCTGATCTGCAAGCGGCGAATTGGGACAGGCTGAGACTGGGAGTTTTCCTGGGTGTTGGGCCGTGAGCTGTGTGCCTGCGTGATCCAGCCAGGGCTCTCTTGGTGATCTATCTAATACATCAAAGCAATCCCAGAGCAACAGCCAGAATGGGGAAACAAAGAAACATGTCACAAGTAAAAGATCAGAAGAAACCTCCAGAAATGGAACCAAATGTAACAGAAGGATCCAACCTTTCAGAGACAGAGTTTAGAACACTGATGATAAGAATGTTTAAGGAACTTAGCGAGGACATAAAGAAGGATAGGGAAACCATAAAAAACAACCTGTTAGAACTAAAGAATACAATAACTGAAATGAAGAACACACTCGAAGGAATCACCAGTAGAGTAGATGAAGCAGAGGAGCGGATCAGCGCTTTGGAAGATAAAATAGCAGAACTCACCCAGTTGGCACAGCAAAAAGACCAAAGAATATAAAAAACAATGAAAATAGTTTAAGAGCCCTATGGGACAAGGTGAAGTGCAACCATCTTTGAATCATAGGGATACCAGAAGGAGAAGAGAAGAAGCAAGGGGTTGAAAATGTATTTGAAAAAATAATGACTGAAAACTTCCCTACCCTGGTGAAGGAAATCAACATATATGCCCAGGAAGTGCAGAGGGTTCCAAACAAGCTGAACCCAAACAGGTCCACACCAAGACACATCATAGTTAAAATGGCAAAGGTTAAAGACAGAGACAGAATCCTAGAGGCTGCATGAGAAAGACAGCAGGTTACATACAAAGGAACTCCTATTAGACTAACAGCTGACTTGTCTACAGAAACTCTGCAGGCCAGTAGGGAGTGGCAGGAGATATTCAAAGTGACACAAAATAACGGCCTACAACCAAGATTGCTCTACCCAGCACGGCTATCACTTAAAATTGAAGGAGAAATAAAGAGCTTCTCAGAAAAGAATAAGCTTAAGGAATTCATTACCACCAAGCCAGCATTGCAAGAAATGTTAAAAGGGCTTTTTTAAACAAAAGAAAGGTGCAAACAAGCTAACCCAGAGAGACAATTTAAGAATATTGAAGTCATATCAAGCAGATATAAAGGAAAAACTGATGGTTGCTGGCTGGGAGGGAGTGGGGAAGAGGGCGAGGGGGAAGGTTTTGGACAGTGTAGGTGGGACTACAATGTTGCCGCAGGGATATGGGGGCAGTTCTGGGAATGTAATTGATAATGTTGTGAAGAGACCATTATGTTGTGAGAAATAAGTCAGTCGGAGAAGGACAGGTACCATGTGATCTCACTTGTATGTTTCATATTGCCACAGGAATATGAAACACAGTTCGGGGAATATAATAATGTTGTAAAAATTTTGTGGCGTGTCAGATAGTCACATGTCTTGTTAGGGAGACCACTTTATGATGGAGTAGAGGCTTGATCACTGCACTGTACACCTGAAGCTGATGTTGTATAGTATTGTATGCCAACTGCAACTGAATATGTGGATGGTCACGGGATGTGGAGTATACTTTGGAGGGGAGTCAGGGGAGTTGTGATGGATATGTATGATATGGGGGGGAGTGGGGTGGCGAACTGGGGGAGAGGGGTTTTCACTTTGGGGGGTAAAGAGTATAACTATTGCATTGTGTTGTACACCTGAAACTAATAAAAAAAGAAAAAAAAATAGATAGACCAACATAGAGTTGTCAATTTTTAATTTGTTTCTTCTATTCAATAGTCTTAAAAATCATACTTAGAATTTATATATATAGTAGCATGAAAAACTATAACATCAATAAAAGTCTATAAAAAGTTAAAACATGACTCATTTGAGCTTTTTGAAAAGCTTAAGATGATGCCCGGGTCTTTTGCACTTCACTTTGAGCTGCTCTATGCTTTGTTATCGTCCAGAAACTGGGAACCACTGCTGAGCAGCCAGAGCAGCTGACTGGGAGTTGGCCCCCTTGCTCTGATATTAATTGTTTTTCATTAAGTTGGTGTGAGGCTTGCACAAGGCCCCAGATCTCTCTAGGCTCCATTCCTCTTTGTAAACCGGAGGAGCTGACTAGAATCTGTGCTGTCCAATAAGGTAGCTGTTAGTCACATGTGGCCATTTTAATTTAAATTAAGTTAAATTAGATTAAATTAAAAATTTAATTCCTTAATGGCACTAGCCACATTTCAAATGCCTACTAGCATTTGCGGCTACTGGCAATCATATTGGACAGTGTTGATTTAGGCCCGATCCAGCATCGCAGTAATTCTGTTGGATAGTGCTAGACAAGATGACCCCCAAGATTTTGTTTAATTTTAAAATTCCAGAATTTTTGTGGCTCCATGTAGGACCTGCTTAACTTTAGAGTCATAATGTGGCCTGGCTCATTGTTAAGTTTCCAATTGCTTCTTCAATCTGAATGGCAAATAAATAAGTAATTCTTATTTATTTCTGATGAATAGCAAGGATAGCAATTGCTGCATGAGAAGTATTATGATTTTATGGTAAATCCTATGTAGTTTGGTGAAACCAAAAATCTCATATTCAGACTTCTGTATCTCTCTGAGACATTCTCCTCCATTGGAATATCCACTTTTTTTAATCCATACCAGGTATTTCTTCCTTTTTTTTTTTTTTTAATTTTCTTTTTTGATCTGAGATTAATTTCCCTTAACATTTTCACAATCTTATGGGAGAAACTAATCTAAATGATAAGTAGGTTCTTTTTTCTTCTTCAATCTACCATAAAATTGCCAATGTGTTTTTAAAAGCACTATTTTTATGGAACGGGTTGTAAACACTGTTTTGGACTCCATCTGTTGAATCAGTCCCAGCCACTAACAAGTATTGTTGTGAGATGTGCCATCATGAGTAGTGTCAATGGGGTACAAACTGAGATGGCTTGGCAACATGCCGTGCCACATAAATTAAGCCATTGTCATTGCCATTGAAGGGGAGCACCAATGCCATTTCAACTCCGGGCAAATGTGAAGATGGGGGAAAAGTACCCAGCACTTACTTTCTGAATCTGAAAGAACAAAATAAAAAAATATTAGAGTGGTGTCTAAATTTCCAAGATAAAATAACTAACTAATTAAATAAATAAATAAAAGGAGCAAGTCTGAGAAAGGGCAAAAGGAAAAGAAAGAACTCAGTGGTTCCTAAAAATGACTCAATAAACTCTATCACAAAAGTAATAACAACTTCTGCATATAAGTGCCTATTGACTCAATAGCCTTTCTTAAACTTTATCTTTCTCTGAGCAAGTGGAAGTTGCAGAACCCAACACTATTCTCATTTACACCTTGAAATAAATATAATAAAACAAATAAAGTCTGAATAAATCTGGTTAATATAAATATGTGGCAGTATTGGCCAACAGAACTGGCAAGAATGATCAGTAAAGTCCAGTGACCCTCCCTACCAGTTTTGCAAACTCTGACCTTCATGCCTGTGCAGTGTCTGCTGCTTGTCAGCTATGGTTTTGTTGCCTATGTTACCATATTGCCCACATGCTATGCTGAGAGAAGAGAAACTCTGCCCCTGGAGTGGGCTTGTGTCAACATTTTTATTGCAAATTCCCATTTTCTGATCATTAAAAAGCTTTCGGCACAGAAGTAACTTTGCAAGAGTTCAAACTTTGAAAGGACTCATTTAATGGCTGAAAAATAACACTTGGGCCACACCCATAATTTAAAATGTTCTAGCTGGCTTTGTGGCCTGGAGTTTTTCAAAATGCGTAAACTTGAAATATGAAGGGACTCAGGACTTGGAGCAGTTCCAAAGATTGGTTTTTAGTGTTTGGTGAACTGGAATGAGGTTCCTTAACGGTAAGCTTTACTTGCAGAAGTGAAATTGTAGGATCAATTTAATTGGAATGTTGTCTAGCTTCAGCTGGAAAGGAGTCTCTCAATAACTTTCTCATAGGGCTATGAGGGAAGAAACCTTGGGCTTAGTACAGAATACATAAGTTGGGGGGCCCAGTGCAATGTGCAAATGCAGGGTCTCTTGTTAAGACAGAGATAGTGACAACGCAATGTTAAACCAAGTGTGGGGCACTTCTAAGTAGTGGGCCCCTTGCAACAAACAGTGTAGGTTATGTGTCCAGGAAGCTAGGCCTGCTCTTTCTTTTTCTTCCTTTCTCTCTCTTCTTTCTTTCTTTCTTTTCTTTCTTTCTTTCTTTCTTTCTTTCTTTCTTTCTTTCTTTCTTTCTTTCTTTCTTTCTTTCTTTCTTTCTTTCTTTCTTCTTCCTTCCTTCCTTCCTTCCTTCCTTCCTTCCTTCCTTCCTTCCTTCCTTCTCTTTCTTTCTTTCTTTCTTTCTTTCTTTCTTTCTTTCTTTCTTTCTTTCTTTCTTTCTTCCTTCCTTCCTTCCTTCCTTCCTTCCTTCCTTTTCTTTCTTTCTTTCTTTCTTTCTTTCTTTCTTTCTTTCTTTCTTTCTTTCTTTCTTCCTTCCTTCCTTCCTTCCTTCCTTCCTTTTTTCCTTCCCTTCCCTTACCCTTCCCTTTCCTCCCCTCATTCCTTCCTTCCTTCCTTCCTCCTTCCTTCTTTCCTCCCTTCCTTCCTTCTTTTCTCCCTCCTTCCCTTCCTCTCTCCCTCCCTTCTCTTTCTTTTCTCAAGGTATACTAAGGATTTTGCTGTTTCTAAAGTGCTATCAATGAACATTATTGGCTCAAGTATAATTTACATGTAGGCACTGTTATTTTAACAGGTTCTATCTTAATTCTTTCACAGAATATTAATATTCCCAGCTTTCTTACCAAAAGCAGTTTAATAACAATCAAAACACTTCAGAGAAGAGGATTTTCTAAAGCTGGTAAAATGTTTTTATATCTATTTTCAAATGTGATCTTCAAAATAATCTCATGAAATTGTTAGAATAAAATAAACCCATTCTCAGATTGAGAAACTGAGGCTCCACTGTAAGATTAAGTCATTTGCATAAAGCTTTACAAGTCTTTTATTGGTAGAATCAGCATCCTATTTTGAGTGAAAAAGTGTGAGATAGCACAAAGCTAAAGCTGAAAGGGAGGAGATCTTGGACAGAGAAATAACAGGAAACTTATGAAATGTGTTTTTCTTTTTCTTTTTTCTCCATGATGCTGGGATTAGACCAAACTAACTCCGTTTAAAGGCTTTAAAAGATCATGTTTTTATGAAACTTGTTGTGTTTCAGGAGCCGACCTACAGTCAGGCTGAATCCATGTAATATGAAGTTGTGTGTCATTGGGCTTATTTGCAACCTGACGAACAAAACAGATGGAGGAGGTTAGCCATGGGCTATTGGTGATACTAAGGAAAACTTCAGGGATGACTAGATAATGAAGACTTGAGGTTTGAGGCTCATATTTGTTTACTGAAATGTTGTGGATCCCGCATTTCTCGGCATTCCATTGGTCATTAATATTGTGTTACTTAAAAAAATGAAGAAGAACCAGGAGGAGGAGGAGAAGGAGGAGGAGGAGGAGGAGGAAGAGGAGGAGAGAAGGAAGTTCTTTTTGGTCAACTAAGTTTGGAGAAACAATGACTTTGATAAAGTTAAACAACTTCCTAACTGCAAGACATCTCAAGCCTTTAATGAGCCACAATGATTTGTGGCTATTCAGGAGAGAATACAGCTTTTCCAAATTTACTTGGCCAAAGGACATCTTACCTCTTTTTATTTCCTTGTCCCAAGAATGTCGAGGGACTAGTGCTCCACAGAACACACTTTGTGAAGTGAGGCCTTGGATTAAAGAACCCACATCCCTGACAATCATCCTGTAGTCAATTGAATTGGGGCTCTCAAAAAATATGTCCACCCAGTAACCTCACAATGTCACCTTATTTGGAACAAGTGTCCAAATGTAGATATAATTAAGGTAAGAAAACTCAAAATGAGATCATCCTGGACTTAGAGAGGACCCTAAATCCATTGACTCATGTTCTTATCAGTAAAAGGAGAGGGAGAATCAAGACACAGAGATGCATATACTAGAAGAAGGCCCTGTGAAGGAATAAGTAAAGGCTGGATGGATTCAGATTGCCACAAGCTGCGGAATGCCTATAGCCAACAGAAGATAGAAGAGGCCAGGAAGGATTCTCCACTAGAACCTCTGGACGTATGGCCTCCAGAATTGATTCTTACTGCAGTTCTAGGAAACTATTGAGTTGTCGGAAAAGTCATGATGTATTTTTTCTATGGTTTTTGTTGCAAAAATGCATCATGACTTTTCTGACAACCCAATAATACAAGCCCCATCAATATAATGGTACCGAGTACTCCCCATTTCGGTATATGGAAATGTGAGTGATGTGATAGACTTGGAAAGGGAAGCTTGTTGCTAGGTGAACATCTGGACAAGAGTTCCGCCATCCTTGCTGGATGTGCTCTGGGAAAATAAGAAGTTACTCAGGAGAGAGTTAACTTAAGACCTACATAAATTGAAATAAATGAACCCTATTGAAAAGGCCAAAGCCGTGAGCAGTCCAACAGCTGTAGAATGGGAAATGACATGATGGGACAAAGAATGGCGGGTAAGGCTCCTAACAATGTCACTCCTGTCCTAAGGGGATTCTCCCACGGGTCTCTGAGTTGCCTGTAGGGTGAGAACCCTACATGCTCTCAACTGTCTCACCCCCTCCCACCTGGCTCTCACATAAGACTGGGAAAATTTCCAAGCTTGCTTTGTATTTTGACTCCTCTAAGCATGTTCATAGTTTGTTCTCTTTGCTCTTAGTTGAAGAGGGGAATTTCTTTCTTTGTCTCTCGGCAGCCTTTCTCAACATCGTTGCCTTAGTCATTTATTCCTGACCTATAATTGGGCAGCATCATAAGGGCTTTCTTTGGCTTAGAGCAAGGAGGAGTTGTGTTAAATAAACTAAACTGGTCTCTAATTACTTGCATGCTTATTGTGTATTAGCAGAAGTGGCTAAAATGTCAAAGAAGCTTTCGCTCAATGGCTTTCACTCTGGAGGCTTAGAGGTTATGGCGGCCCGGGAGGGCACTTGAGTTACACTGGGTTTTGTGACTGCTATTAAGAAAATAACGCAAGTGAGAGGCTACAACTCATGCATGCATGACCCTCTCATTCTAGAGACTCAAAGGAGTGATTCTAACTGGACGTGCCCTTCTCAGAAGGTGATTAGTAGCTATGGCCAGGACTGCAGAAACCCACTCATCCAATTGCTTTCAGCAATTGTTAATACTCTGTCTTCTAAGTGCCTGTCTAGAGTCCCCTTCCTTTGTTACATCAGTAGGGGGCATCCTGACAGGGACTAAAATGGAGAGGAAAGTGGGGTTGAGGAGCAGTTCTGGATTCCTGTTTGTTCTGTCCTCTGCCCCTACTGACAAGAAAGAAAACTGAAAGGGAGGCTGGTGCCAGAACAACTTCCTGGTGCCACTGCAAAGAGCAATCTGGCTGGTAGTGGGGAAGTGATTAAGAGGTGGTGAAAGGGGGACTAGTAGAAATTTCCCCCTTGTGACTGATCCATAAATTTTGGAAACCTTGGTGATCACCTCTATTAAAAAGGCAAAAATATGGGCCACAAAGAGGTTATTCCAAGTTCATCCTGAGACATTGGGGCAGTACTGGAAAATAAACTTCTGACTCCTGATTTCTGGTCTATGCCACCAGTCGGGGATAAACCAAGTCCCGCCCCACCCACCCCACCCCCCAGCCTGTCACCGCACTCCGCACTCCTAAATAAAGCAGATGAACCCACTTGCAGAATTCCTTTGCCTACCCCTCAGTCCATTTCAAATGAAAATGCGGGAGCAAATACTTCAGGCAATGAAAGCTTTCAGGGACTTTGTGCAACAAAGCAAGGAAGCCAAAACGCAATAGGTAGAAAAAGACCAGAGAAACATCTGGAAAAAATAAGAGAGTACATAATTATGATAACAACTCCCAGAAAGGTCTTGGCTTAAGATTTCAATGGATTCTCTTTTCCTTATCTGTTGTACACCCCTAAAGGCAAAGCAGACATCTTTGCCCTGGCATTTCCCCCCAGCCATACATAAACTCCCAACCCTCTGAATCATTAAAAATGACAACTGCTTTATAAATCTTCCTAGAGTTACTTTCCTATTTTTAATATTTATTTGCTTCTAACATGCAAGTACCCCAGCCTTTCTTTTAATGATTTAAGATTAAATAATAAACTAACAGACCTGCCTGGAAACAGACAACCTTTAAGGGGCAGTTCTTTTCTTCGAGAAATGGTCAGGAGAACCTGCTCTGGGCTGTTTTCTAAGTAAGACAACCCCTTTTTAGGAAGTTCAAAACACGTGCTCCCTAGTCAGCGCTTAAGCCCCTGCTCTGCTGCAGTGAAACTGCCCATATTTAAAGCAAACATCCAGGTAAAAATCTGAAGGAATGGAGGCTAATTCAAGAATGTAAGATCCATTAAACTATGCAAGTATGCATGAACTGGAAAAAGTGGATCCCAATACATAGCGCTATAGCCCTTAGCTGTTAGCAGGTGTGAGTCAGTCAGTTGTACAATTCATTTGTCTACCTAATTGCACTGAAGATAGGCTTTTACTTTGCCTATAACATCTCTAATGAGTAGGTTTTCAGTTCGATCTAACTAATTAATTCTTGTTAACTTCCTTTGCATTGCTGTTCTTTTAATTTAACCAGAGACAGCCCAGAGTTGCTACTAGTGTTTAGTCTCAACTAGATTACCCCTATTCATTAAGAGCTGTAATTGTTGGTCAGACCCTTCCAAGCGGTCATTACAACCTCTGGCTTGCATATTGAATAACAGCAATTTCCTGACTCCAACAGACTCTGGTGTGAGGGAGGAGAAAATGCTAATAAAGAAAGAATAAATGATTCTCAACTCCATTCAGGGCTGTGTAGATTTCTTTTGCAGCAGAAATTGTACCGAGGTGGTAAAACGGGCTTCTTGCAGGCCCCCTACCTCCACCCTGAGCGAAAACAATAAGAACCAAGTGAAGCATTGCCTGCTACTGTGATTACAGCATCCGTAAAAGTGATTATATGGCTGCTGTAATCAACTTCAATGAAAGCTGCCTGTTAGAGCTTCAATAATTACTCATTTCTGTTAACAGCTTGCTTTCAGTTTAGCACTTTGAGGCCATGGGGGTGGGGGGGAAAACTAGGGGCATTTTAATAAAGGATCCCACTCATGTGATATTTTTGGGGAGTAAATGCTTGTGTGTGGGCAAAAAAAAAAAAAAAAACAACAATGCACATGTAAGTTTTTTGTGCCTTTCTCAATAGCAGCCCCCTTTCATTTTAAGCTTAGGTTCTATTTAACCAGCAAAAGCACAAGTTCATACAGGGTTCAATCATGTACTGAATGTTTACTGAAGGAGGCACAATAGTTTAAATAAAGTAGTGGTTTTAAATATTTTACCCATTTCTTTAAACAAATTTCCAATCTTTAAAGTCTGTGCTAAACACATTTCAAAAGCAAAATACCACAACGATCTTTCAATAAAACCTCTGCATTGAGTGTTTCATTTACTCTCTTCGCTCCCCCCTCTTCTCTTGCTTTGGTTGCATTTTATTATTTATTTTCTAGGAGAGGGCAAGTTTAGAAGAATAAAATTTGTTCTAAATGCCTTCAAATATTTGTTCTCAGTGCCTTCATTGGAGAAAATAAAGCAAAAGAGGAGATTATTCTAAGCCTCATGACATCAGTCACTTGGGTGGTCAGGTTTTGGAGGCTCTGGCTAAGGTATGATTGGGTGGACAGAGAAATAAATCAGACCCACTGGATCACGACCCATATGCCCCTCACAAGTCTCACTTTCAGCATTTCTGAAAAACAAACAAGTTGCATAAACATAATATTTTAAGAAGAATGGAGACCTTGTTTTCATCAAAGACGGAAAGCAAGACCACTAAAGTATAAAAGTTCTTTGAGCTTAGTCACCATCCAATAAATCGACTCTCCTCTCCTGCCCCCAAACCATCATCGCAAACAGAAAATACCGAAAACCTTACAATAAAGTTGGATCCTGTTACATCACTATGCCTTCAAAGGTGAGATAATTTGGGAAATCCTCAATATTTGGATTAAAAAAAATGTTTTCACAACAAATAAAATCCAAAACATGTCAAATTCAAAATCTAGTGCATTCAGAAAATTGCTTAGAAAAAAACTCCTTAACTTTTTTAAAAAAATATTTCTCAAATGACTAAACGATTAGGGAGGAAAGTCTACTATTATTTTGAAAAATGAGGCTGAAACCAAAAATTTGTGTTTTATCAGTTGTAATAGTCCTATTGACTTTGATTTTACTTAATTATTTTTGAAGGGCTCAAATTTCACCTATTTCCAGATTTCACTGCATTGTCATATACAACACATAGCAAGAGCATAGCTTGGCTAGGAAATGAACACTCTTCAGCAGTACACATCACACTTTTTAGCCCGTAAATAACAGACTCCACGTTTCTGGGACTTACTGATTATTTAATAGAGTAAGGGAACATGTTTTCATTTATCTTTCTTCACAGCTGTTTCCCTGGTTCAAATGGGCTTTCATCTAAACTATGTCTTGCTGGATGACACATCTCCCTCTCTTTTTGTACATCACCCTCCACTCTGGTTTTGTTTCAGAGTAAAGCATCCTTCATTGGACCGTGTATCGATATTCATAGTTCAGCTGCCTCACCATTGACGTCTGGTTGTGTGTGTGGGGCGGGGAGGGCTGAACTCAAAATGTGAGTGGGCTGGGGCTGGGAGCATGGAGTGGGGAATGACGTAGACAGAGAGATTTTCCCCATTGGTAATTCAAGGCTGTTGTTTCAATGCCACTTCTAGCTCTGTCATTAGGAAGGATATGGAACTCCAAAACTAAGTTTATCATGCTAATTCTATTTCCTTCCATATTGTCAAGCCATAATTGTCTCATTCTAATTTGAATTGTTCTATCATATTCTCCATCTGTACTTTTATAAAGAGGAAAATATGAAATTACCTATTTGGGATACAAATTAAAATAGGGCAGTCCCCTTTTAGATAACTTAAATTTTTTGAGGAACAATAATGTAACTGATATTACTAGAGCTTTAAGACTAATTTTATTTACACTTATCTATGTAAAGTTACAACTGAAACATGAAATAGAGAATTTAGATTTTGATTAGCACCTCTATAAAAATGCTCTGTATGTAAAATATAAGAAAATCAGCGTCATTGAGAGGATTTGGGGTTTATTTTTGGCTTCTGTTTAAGACAGCTACATTCTACCAAAATCTCAAGGGGTTACCACCAGCAGTACAAGCCAGGTAAACACCATACAGGCTGAGAACTTAGCATGTTGTATTCTGCAAAAATGTATTCTCTGAGTGAGAACAAGAGATAAGATGAACCTTGAAATCAAAAGCAAGCAGGGATTTGCCAGGATGGTTCTTCCACTAAGATTTTTCTATCATAGTTGGGTCCTGTAGTTCCTAGCTTTGTGTTTCTTGGTTTCTAAACTCTAGTGCATCTGTCTTCCTTTGTTTATATGAACTAGTACCATGCAGGTGTCTGTACTACGCAGCCAATATTTGACGCAATTCAGGTGTTTCAAGCCAACGCATCAAGGAAGACAAGTAAATTGGTGATGTTCTGACATTGTATTCTTAAGACAGGAAGATTGGCTTCAAGCCTTTTAGCAGGGAGAGATGATTAAGAAAGACAGGCCCAGCTGGCCGAGTGGCACGGTGGTTAAAAGCCAGCGGCCCCAGTTCTGGTCCCACATATGAGAGCCAGTGACACTGCCCTCAAAAAAAAAAAAAAAGACAGGCTCTATAAGTACTGAGAGAAAGTGCTATGTTAGTGATGTAGCTTCTGGCCACCTTATCAAATTTCAGCATTAAATAAGCCTCTGCATCCCAATCATCCACTCTACCAAGAACTAGGATACCCGAACAGTTGTTGGGAGCTGGGAGTAGGGAAGAAACTCCACAAGGGAGTTGGGAGTAGGGAAGAAACTCCACAAAGATTTCAAGAGTGAAATCTCCTCACAATTAGTCATTTCATTTGCAAACTGAAGGCACAGGGGTTAAATCATATAATCCTTGCTTAAAGGATGCAAAATAATATCTTTTTGATATCTTCTGGATCCTCCTTGTTCCCCTGAGAATTGGTGAACTACAGGATGCTCCTAATTTGGGCCACGTATCACAGTGTTTTGTGTTCTAAAAATGCTTTCAATAAACATTTGCTGCATTTGGTGTTACTGATTTTTTAAATATTAATTAGAGTATCTATATTTATTGTTTTTCTTTTTTTTTTTTTTTTTAGCTGAGCCATCCTGCCACCTGTTGGCAGCTCAACGGCAGCTCAGCTCGGGCTGGCATCGAACCACCGTTGCTCAGAGCTCAGCTCAGCTCGCACTCTTGAGCGAGCTCTTAACCAACTGAGCCACTCAGCCGGCCCTTAGAGTATCTATATTTAAAAGAACTATCTTACATGCATTGTTTTTCTACTGAGAACCCCAAACCTTTTCAAGAGAGTAGAATTTATAATAATTTCTTTTGGTATTAGATTGGCCATAGAGTACAGGGCCTCAACAATCTGTAAAGGGAACAATAAGTGTCTTTTATAAAGCTAGACCTGATTTTAACATTATTTAATTTTTATTATGGCATACCAGAACTGCCTTTTTATTAATGTTCCTGATGTGTTTGAACATGGTTTTGTTCAAAACTTGTAGAAAATTATTACATCTCTACTACATGAAAAAAATTATTTGGTTACTATTATCATACTTGTTATGGTATTCTCCCTACATTTCAAGGTGTTGCTCTTATTATTACAGCTTAAGATTGAGATCTAATGATGAAGAATAAATGACTATATTGATGATACTGATGTTGGTGAGAGTGTGGTAAAGGGGGACACTCTCATAGGGCATTGGTGAAAGTGTAAATTGGTACAACTTTTGGAGGGCAATTAGGCAGAATCTATCAAAATTTAAAATATGCATTTCTTTCGAACCAACAATCCCCCTCTAAAAATTATTATGCCAAAAATACTTGCACAGGTATATAAGAAAATGTGTGCAGAATGTTCACTGTAGTATTATTTGTATCACCCACAAAAAACATTGGAGATAGCCCCATAAACTATGGACAACCCAATAAACTATGGCATAGCCATGGAATACAATGCAGCCATGAAAATGATTGAGAATGATGTGGAAAAGTGCCCACAATATACTACTCAGTGAAAAAGGGCAAATTGAAGAACAACATGCAGTCTCTTTCCACTGTTAGTTTAAAATTTACATATGTACATTGACAAAAGTCTAAAAGAATACAAACTTACCTTCATAATGATTCTTGAAAAATGGGTATGGCCTGGGGAATGAATTTAACTTTTGACTTTATATCATTTGCACTAAGTAATTTTATTTAATGAATAGGTGCTACATACTATTAAAAATATTTATTATTTATTTTTCAGAATTTAATGAATAAGTTCCCTGGGAATCTGTAATTTTAAAATCGCTAATTACATTATCCATAGTATATTCCATTTTAAATAGTTTTTTAAAAGTTAGCTAATTACTAAAGCATAGGACATTTAGGTTATTGGATTCTGAATTGAAATGAGAAATGTGAAACATTGACTATTAGAGTAAAACCCATGTAGAAAACATAAAAGTAATCCTTTTATAATGATTATCAATCATATTATGCATATAGATTGTCTCTTGGGATTAAACAAGCAGAAATTCACTTAGGTTAGCTTTTGAAAGAGGATTTATTTTGGAGGATATAAACAGACTAGAATTTAAGCTGGCATTTTAGGAACTGAAGAATTTCTGGACATGGGTTTTTGTTTTCTCTCTGTGTCAACATGCTTTTGTTTGCAAGTAAGAAAAATCCAATCAAACTGGCTTAAACAATAAAGGGGACTGAGTGATTGATTTAAGGAGAGAGAGAGAGAGAGAGAGAGAGAGAGAGAGAGAGAGAGAGAGAGAGAGAGAGAGAGAGAGAACAAATCTGTAGCTTCAGATGAGGCTTGATCCAGCAGTTCCAAAATACCATCAAAGCCCCAGTGTCTTTTCTCCTGTATCTCTACTGTTTTTTTCCATGGTGTCAGCTTTATTCTAAGGTTGACCAAGATTGTGATTCTAGTATGGTTACTAGTAGTTCTCAAAAATACACTTTTTTAATATCCAGCTGGGAAGAGAGAGAGGGTATCTTTTCTGGCATCCATAACAAAAGTCCTGATATCCATCAAAATTGCTTGGACCACATTCCCACCCCTAAACCAGTCACTGTGGACAATTGATATACGTGCCCTTGGCTTAGCCTGGGTTACGGTTTCACTCTGGTAGGATGGGTGGAATCACATGCTCAGAATCACATAGTTGCCGAAATGAAAATTGGCATTGCTAAGAAGAGAATCAATGCTGGGAAGACAACCTAGGAGTGGTCTCCCAAAGCGTATCTGCTTCCCCTTGGCCATCTGCTCCATCCTCCTGTCTCTAGTGGCCTGTTTCTCCTGTTTACCATGTTTCCATTCCTTCATAACATGAATTTATACTTGGCAATCATAATCTCTGTCTGATTACTCCCCACTTCCACCTACCATATTGTGACTTTTCAACATCAGTTCCTATACTGCTGGAATGTTATTTTTATCTTTCTTAATTCATATCTCAAAATTGAGATTCTGACTGGCTCAGCTCATCTTTTTGAATCAGGCACATGCATTGGTCAGCTTGTAGATCGGTTGTCTTGAATCAGATATACATCACTGTTTGGATACTCCACTCACATGGTCCAGACTTTGGCAGCCTGTGTAAGAAGCACTATGGGCAGAGGTTTTCCTGTGGGTGGGAGTGTAGGTGAGGCACATTGACTCAAGGATTAAACAGTGAAAGACTGTACCTTATGAGATCTCTCTCTCTCTCTCTCTCTCTCTCTCTCTCTCTCTATATATATATATATATATATATATATATATATATATACCATATTTTACATTAAAATATGATCTTACTCTCTTTCTGAGTTTCTTCCATAGTCTGTATCCTCTTTGTTTCCATATAGGGACTTAATTGAGATAAGTCTTTGTCTTTTGAAAGTTGAATTGATTTTTGCAAACAGCTAAAAGTTATTAAGAGCCATTTCTGATTAAGGATAATGAAGGTAGGTATTATAAATTTGTCCAAAATAGGGTGTGATCATAAAAGAGACAGACAAATTATCTTTTGTGGTTCATAAACTTACCATGAAGGCAATTCCTAGAGGAGTATTGAAAATGTTTTTTGTGCAAAAATGACAGCACATTAAATAATTGTATTATCCTCCTGAGGTGATTGCTTCATTTGGTGGACAAAATTCAGGTATTTATTCAGTCTGGTGAACACATATGAGTGTAGGGGGAGGGGGCGTGTTATTACATCATGATTAATCTTCACTCCATAGAAATGAGGGAAACCCTGACCTGAATCTAAGTTCAGAAAGAGCTGGTATTTACTAGGTAGGTCTTGGAACAGTGGCATTAGATGTTTATAGCTGTGATCCATTCTGATTGTATCTTATGTGTATTGGCACATATCAATAAATAATTGTGGAATATTTTACATATCACTTCAGACTGGGGCTTCTATCATCAACCACTAGCTCCTGTGCAGTAAAGAGAAGACCTGATGGACTAGTCTATGGGGTGCATAAATACCTCAGAAAAACTGACAAGGGTCAGGTCATGACTAACCCAGAAAAGGCATGTAAAAGATGAATCCAAATCATGACTGTGTCTGTTCTCTAGCCTCCAACATTGTTATATTCACTATGTTTCCAGAAGACCTTCAATTTCCTAAGATTTTCCTTAAGAACTAAAGGCATTTGAAAACAACAGTTTACCAACATGGCTTTCACTAATGGGCAATCAGTCAGTATCCACTCTTTGTTGAGTTCTTCCTACAGAGACCTGGGCAATGTGGGAAGAGCAGCATTACCTCCAAGGAGCTTACCATCATGGTGCAGAGGTGTTTAGTTTCTGGTCAGCAATATTGGGGAGAACTGGTTATTGCCACCATTATTAGAATGATGTCTTCTTTCCTCCTCATGCACTAATATCCATTCCCTAGTGTATTTCCTTTCCTTTTTTTATTTTTTTAAATTTATTTTTCAATTACAGTTGACATACAATCTTATTATTAGTTTCAGGTGTACAACATAATGATTACACATTTATATACCTCATTAGGTGATCATCCCCATAAGTCTAGTATTCACCTGAAACCACACATAGTTATTACAATGTTATTGACTATATTCCCTACGTGGTACTTTACATCTCTGTGCCTATTTTTATAACTGGCAATTTGTACTTCTAATCCCTTTCACCTTTTCTATCAATCTCCCCAATCCCCCTCCCCTCCGCCAACCATCAATTTGTTCTCTGTATCTATGAGTTTGATTCTGTTTTGTTTTATTTTTTAGATTCCGCATATAAGTGAAATCATATGGTATTTGTCTTTCTCTGTATGACTTCTTTCACTAAGCATAATAGCCTCTAGGTCCATCCATGTTGTTGCAAATGGTAAGATTTCATTCTTTTTTATGGCTCAGTGATATTCCACTGTGTGAGTGTGTGTGTGTGTGTGTGTGTGTGTGTGTGTGTGTACCGCATCTTCTTTATCCAGTTGTCTATTGATGGCCACTTAGGTTTTCAATAATCATGCATTAATATCAGGCAGAAAAGAGTGTTCAAAACATAAAGGTATTTTATTCACAAGAACCATAGAAATGGTGATTTATTACCATAATATAATAAATATATCAGAAAAAAAATGTCAATTCAGACTTGAATTTGAATTCTGGCCCTGGCAGCTACTAGCTGTGTTGCCTTGAGGAAAGCCCTGGAAAGTTTTTAACTTCTTTTCAGTCTCTATTTCATCATCCGTATAAAATAGACAATATCAAAGGAGATAATGCATGCAAAGCACTCTCATAGTTAACTTCTTACAGTTCCCGATAAAACATTAGTAATCAAAAAGGGCACCCCTTTCACCCTAATCTAGCTCCTGCTATCATTTATCATCTTCATTCATTCAATATTTGTGTAGGTCCTTCCATGTGCCAGGAGCTCTGTTATCCTCGTCAAGGTAATGGCAGATAATATGCTTTTACAACCCATTCCAATTCCACCCACATCAATTTTTACGTTTCAACATTGCCCCTAAAGTTAATTTTCATCTGCTTTTATCTATATGAAAATATTGTAGTGATTTTCCTCAGAAATCAAACTATCCTTAGGGATGAGCCTGAGTCTAACTAGGGACTCAGTTGTCTTAGAAAATTGTGTATATTGTTGGGGGGTGGGGCAGCTGAAGGACACAGACCCAAGAACAGGCATCCCAAGTTGATAATTTATAATTGATCCAGAAGCCTCAATCTATACATTTCCTGAAGTCTTCACCTATGTTCTCTTGTTTAGTGAAAGAAGAAATTAATTAATAAAGAATATGTGCAAGGAAGCCCAGGGGTTCAATTTTAATGTAAAATAAGTAGCTTTACATTAATCAAATGGCTTTAACCATGTAGTTCAACCACAGGGAGGGCAGCCTTGTAAAGCAAGGCCTAGGCCAGAAAGGCGTGTGTCTGAAGACTTTTCTTTTACCACTTAAATTGTTTTGTCTGTGGTTAGTTGAGTATTGTAGACATGAGGTCATGGTCTTCCGTTCAATCACTTTGGGGGCTATCAGCATCATTCTGGTTCAGGGTCACAGTTTAAATTCTGAACTCCAATTAGCCACTTTGCAAATCCTCCTACTGGTCATGAGGCCAGCATTTCTCTTATAGCACTTGTCTCATTGCTTTGGTTTTATTTGTTTTCAAGGTGCCATGGCACCTTTATTTAACAACCTATGAACTCCCTGGGATTGTGCTTTGCTCTTTTTTTTTTTTTATTTCCCCAGAGCCTCATACAGTGTCTAGATGGTCAATAATTGTTTATTGAATAAATGAGTCAATGAAAGACAAAGTTGAAGAGACCAAAACTGTTTCTGGCTTAAGCTAAATCTATTACTGCAATTATTATTAGATGAACCAGTAGTGTGAAAATCAATCAACTTTCCTTTGCGTATTTGTAGGTTCAGGAATTACCTTTAATGGTAAAGAATAACTCATTGACATGAAGTTCATTCTAGTTTCCTGGCTACTTCTTCTGTTTCCAGGTATAATTTCGGAAGCCCCTTTTAATGCTGCCTCCTGTTCATAGGGCCCCCAGGTCATTGCCCCACATAGTGACACCATCTCATTAGTTTTGCAGAAAGGTGAGATTTACAACTTCTGTAGGAGTTTTCCTGTACAGAATAACAGGGAAGGAAGCTGTAACTGCTTGAATTAGCACAACATATTTACTTTCCGTCCAGCTGCCATAAATTCTTAGGATGACACAGAATCAACATTTCAGATGATTATGTCTGGCTTGTAAATTGTCCTCCAAATTGTCACCTTTTTCCTACTAGCCCCACCCCTGGAGAACTTAGCTATAGGAATAGCCCTGACCTCTGGTCTTAGAGTCAAGGTTAATTGGCAGCAAGGTCACATGATTTGCCACTCCTTTCAAGTTATGCCTTAGGAATTGTACCAGGTTTTTTTCTGAGAAGTATTTGGTTTTTTAAACTAGAAAACTTTGTATTATCATGAACTCTGTTACAAGACTCTACCCAAGATTCTTTAAAAAGTGTCAAAGACACACTTAGCTCCTTGGAAACTAGACTCCCTAACAAAGGATTTACTAATGATTGCTAGCACCAGGTAAGTCAAAGCTGTTTTTCCAACTCATGAAAATTCCAAGCACTGCACTCCAAATAATAAATTATGGTATATTCAGAACAAATAGTTATTTTTTGGTTAATCCAGTTGTGATAAAGAACCAAGAGGGAAATACATTTTACTTTCTATTTCAATATATAAAGTGAACCAATTCCTAAATATCACATTTCTATGGACATTCAGAATTGGAGAGTGGCACTTTTAGCTAAATGTCTATATATTCCTTAGAGGTTACAAAAGAAACTCTTTCTATATCAGGACACATCTGAAGGAACTAGGAGAGTATAAGCTATCCATTCAGGTTGACATTCATAAATGATCTTGAGAAACTTATAATGTACATAGGAAAATGTATGTAACTTCTCAAAACTTTTAGTTAATTCTACTGTGAGTTATCTCAGGATTCAATCAACTAGAAAACTTCATAATCAGCTTTTGGGCAAGGATAAAAATTGGCATTAATGCTTTCCAATAAGAGACTTTGGAGAAATCACAAAACCAAAGAGTGTTTTCCCAGTTCCTTCCTGGATAGTGCAAAGCTTCTTATAATCAATCATGGATACCAACCTGGGGAAAGAAAAGAAAACAGTGAGGTATAGATGACATTCTGAAAAGCACTCAGGAAAGTTAATGTCATTCCCAGAGAAACAATGTACTAAGTTCTGGTAATTATTATTTGTCTCTTTACTTTCAACAAGCGTTGGGAATGTCAATGAGAAGTGCTCCACCAACTGGGGTCTGGAGAGTTAGCTTCCTATTTGAGTGACTAAGGCAAATCACTTTACTTCTCTGAACCTCAGTGGACTCTAGAAAGTGTTTCTAAGGTCCCTGTTTGGTTTAGTATGAGCCTTAGATAGTCATACCCTCTGGCTGGATTCTAAACATCTAAGAAGATAAGACAGAGAGATACAGAAAGCAAAGTTTAACTTTCTTCCAATTAAAGGAGTAAAGAAGGAAGGGAGGGAGGGAGAGAAAGGGAGGGAGGGAAGAAGGGAGGAAGGGAGGAAGGAATGAAGGAAGGAAGACGAGAAGGAAGGAAGGAAGAAAGGAAGGAAGGAAGGAAGGAAGGAAGGAAGGAAGGAAGGAAGGAAGGAAGGAAGGAATTGCCTATTTATAGACTCCCTAGGACTGCACATTTTATCTATTTCCTCAGCAATGATCATCCTGAGAAGAAAAGAGTGACCCATGGAACAGCTCACTTCTCCTTGTTCTCACATGAGTTTTCTCATTCTTGTTTAGCAGACATCTCTGAAGGTCCATCTCCTATAACGGGACTTCCAGTGACTAATAATCCAATGAAAAGGCAAACAGGTTGTCTCCTGCTTCTTAACTCCTTGAATGCTATGAATTTAAATAAATTTATTATCCCAAAGAAATTTTGCTCATTGAAGCAGAAAAACATTTGCTTCCATCTTCATATGAAATCACTATTTTAATCTGATCAAAATATTTAGAAATCTTTTCTCACCTTATGATATATAATTTTAAAAAAATATGACTAAACAGGGCCACAATTGGACAACTTTTAGTATCACATGGATTTTTCTCTAAAACAATCTTCTTTTCTTGGAGAAATAAAAATGGAAATACTTTAAGTTACTTGACCACGTACCCAAGCCACTTACTGTTAAAAGCCAGGAGGTAATCTTTTGCCCTGCTTGTGTGTGTGTGTGTGTGTTTGCACTTTCTAAGGTGAGAGCAGTCATGAGGAAGGGTTTTTCCTGATGTCATTATTGCAACAGGCTTGCAGTATAGATTGGGTAAACTCAATATATTTTTGGATAGAATTTTTGTAGATATCAAGTGTTTGTGTTGACTCCATAATGTATACATTCCTCTTCTCCCTCCCGAGTAGCTATAATTTTGTGAAACGTGTGCTTCTTAGAAAACAGGCTCCTTTCCTGACTTTAGGGTTGGAGCATGTGACCTAGGCTAAGCCTATGGGTGCCTTTCTTTGACCAGTCTCAGTGATTTTGGAGGAGTCATATGACTAAAGCTAGTCCAATAAAGAAAAATCAGGACTTGACTAGACATGCTGAAATAATGTTCTTTTCCTTGTTGGGCCACAAAGAGGGAGCACACAGGCACAGGGGATTGCTGACATCATTTTAGCACCAAAATAGGAGTCATCTTTGGAAAGAAGTGACATTACAGAATGCAGAAGAGAGAAAAACAAAAACGTAGGTACTTGGTGACTGTGAGCAGTGACTGGACAAAGCCGTACTTGATATTTGCCATATTTACAGATTATAAATCCTTTTTATAATTTAAATCAGTTTGAGTTATGTTTTCTTTAGCTGTAATCAAATGCATTCCAACTAATACAGTAATAAAAAGTGGAAGGTAGAATCGTTATAGGGTAGGAGAGGGGACTGGGAGTCAACCATGAATTTACTATGAGTGTGACATTAACTGGGTATATCTCTCTTACCCTTGCACAGATATTCTAAGCCTTTATTCTCAGATTCTCAGAGATAAACATAGAGTTTCTGAAATCTCTATCCTTGGAAAAATCAGTATAAATATTTCTTTGTTGTATTGAGATGCTTAAAGTCAAATTTGTGTGTGTGTGTGTGTGTGTGTGTGTATGACAAACTAATCACTGGTGTGTGTGTGTGTGTGTGTGTGTGTGTGTGTGTGTGTGTGTACAAATACTGATGAAGCATGGCTCCATATCGCCATTGTATTCCTCTGCATATCCCTTACCATGTGAAATTCCAATGGACAGCAGAGAGGAAGCTTGGAAGGTGACAGCATTGGCCAGATGGGATCTGAGTTATGCTGCAGAGCTGAATAACAGGCAGAGTATGTGGAATAAAAAAATAATAATTATTATATTTAAAGATAAATAGCTAGTTAAAAACTCTCTTTCACTGGAGAGATATTTAAAAAGACAAGATAGTCAAAAGTCATGTCATATATCAGGCATCTAAAACAATATTTTCTCCATTCTCTGAGGGGAGGGTCTGCTACAGCAATTTAAGCAGAGTGAAAGGCAAAGCCGGAGGACTGAAAGGAGTCTGAGAAATGAATGAGAGCAATCAGAGGTGTGCTGAAATGTAGAAAGCTCTGCCTTCGTCGGCATTTCTGAAACCTGGTGGGATCGTGCTCATAACCAGAATGTAGGCAGTCCTAGCAGGGCATTAGAATTCAAGAAAGCTAATTGGGGAGAATTAAAAAAAAAATTTAGTGAGTATGGTATTGAAAGAGGGAATACTAAAACCCAGGAGAAGGGCAGGCTGCTGGAGTATCCACCATAATTAAAGCAGATTACAATTGCTCTGAGAAAAGAAGAAGGGAGAGAATAAGGATATCCAACAGGCCTGATCAAGACTGATGGGACGGAGGCTCTGTAATGGCAGTGAGGAAATTGGGAGGGAACCCGAGAGACATTTCTCATAATACCTATTCTTTTTTTTTTTTTAAGAGGAAATGATAATTATGACAAAAACCAGAATGAATAAACTGAATAAAGGAGCTAAGTTGAAGAAGAGGCATTTCACCTTATATGGGAAGCAAAAGCAAGGCAGGCGGCTAACATGAAGAAGAATAAATGAAGTAAACTCTTTGAAAATGAAGGGCATGAAAAAAAAATACTTTCAAGAATACTGAGACTTCTGTTAGAGTACATATAGGAAAAAAAAATTTGAACAGGTATATTGACATATTTGGAAATCAACAGATCTACCTGACAGACAGAATAGCTGTTAAAGAAGACAGATGTTTAGACACACTGATTTTTTTTTCCTCTCCGTAAAAAGTGGGAAAGGGAGTATGCAGAAGCTTTGAATCTGTTTGATACTTTCCTTCCCTTTTAATTCTATTTTTATAGGAACTACATCTAAAAAGTTACCTGTAATTTCTACCATAATAATAAAATAAAATAAAATAAAACAGACTGGTTAAGACATTAAGGAAAACTGAGGACTGTTAACAATTAGTCAAAAATGTGAAATATGGACAGAAAGTAGTGAATATATACAAGACTATGGACATAAAGTAGAAAAAATTACTCTTGGAAATTCCTGACAATACCACCTTAATAAAATTGAAAGTTGTCCCATTCAACTTGACATGTTTGTCAGCATGACGGCAGCATCATCCACCAACATGGTCATGCAGCAGATAGTCCTCAGCAGGTCCACCTGATGGTACAAAAAAAAAAAAGTGCACATGTTAATCAGTCATCATCTCATATTTGTGGAACAGTCATGATTTGCAGAGCATTGGTTAACCTTTATGGGAAATTCCTACCTTCAAAGAGTATGAAATCTAGTAGCAAGCAAGGTAATATATACATCTAAAAATAGCTAAGACATAAAGCAGTAAATATTAAGTGCACTTCAGGCTCAGGAGGCTGGAGCACAGATGGGACTAGAGTTGAAGGCTCAGAGAAAGGACACCACAGAAGTCTAGGCAGGAGTAGAGCGGTAGAATTATTCAATATTATTTTTTGAAAAGAGGAGTTAGGAGAGAGCAATGTGTCTATGAATCTCCCTAGAGTAGAAGAATTTAAAGTGGATATTGAGATCTCATTAAACATAAGAGATTAGTTTAAGATGAATTATAAGCCTGAAAGTAAAATATAGAACAATGAAAGCTCTAGAAGAAAATAGGAGAAAATATTGCCAAATTGTCATAATCTTGAAGAAGGAAAAGATGAAAAGATTTCTTAAATAAGACAAAGAGGGCTAACCATAAAAGACTGCCAAATTGAACTATATCTGTCTATCAAAAACTGCCATTAAGAGAACAAAAAAATAAGCCACAGACTGAGAGAATATAGTTGCATAACAATGGATCAACATTTACATATGCATATATTTAAATATATTAAAATATCTGGCAAAGAATTCATATCCAGAATATATGATGAGCTTCTACAAAACAATAAGTAAATTGCCTACTAAAATAAATGGCCAAAAGACTTGAACAAGTACTTTATACAAAATGATATCCAAATGGCTAATGTACATATGAAAAAGCAGTCAGTATGATTAGTCAGCAGGGGAATTAAAATTAAAATCACAGTGAGATACTACTACGCACTTACCAGACGGTTAAAATTGAAAGGACAATACCAAGTGTTGAAAAAGAAGTAGAACAACTGGAATTCTCATACATACATTACTTGCTGGTTGAACTATAAATTGTTTCAACTACTTTGGAAAATTGGTAGTGTCAATGAATCTGAATATTCTTGCACTCTATAACCCAGAAATTTTATTGCTAGGCATATACCCAACAAAAATAAGTCCTTATGTTTACAAAAAGACAAGCAAGAATATTCATTTCAGTTTATTCATGAAAGCCAAAAAAGAGGAAATCATTGGTCTATCAATAAAATATTAAGTAAGTTATATTATATTCACATGATGAAACACTACGTGTATTGAAAAGAAACAAACAACTCTACAGTGGTATCTCATCAAGTGAAAGAATAAGGTTGAGTAAAGGAAATGGACAGAAAAGAGTACACACCATACAGTTGCATTAATGTGAAATTCAGAACAGGCAAAACTAATTTCTGGTGATGATGGTCAAGATAATGGTAAACTTTGGGTAGTATAGCCTGTAAGGGGAATGAGGGAGTTTTCTAGGGGAACTGATAACGTTCTGCAACTTTACTTCCATAATGGTTTCTTGGGTAGATAACATATATAAATATCTACTGAGTTGTACACTTAAGATTTGTGCACTTTATTGTAATTCACCATACTTTAATTAACAAGGGGTTAGGAAAATACAGTTGAAGAGGAAATTAAATGAGAAGAGCATATATATAAAGTATCTCACATGATAGATAATAAATATTTATTCCTTTCCACATCCTTTCAGATCTTAGGGGTCTGAATGTGGACTGTGTCAAATGACAGGATGAGGAGTATGGATTCTGTTTTTTAGGCAATATGAAGCCATTGCAGACATTTTGGACAAAGTTGATGTCTTAGTGCTTACCTACAATGGGAAAGCTAAACTTTGCATTTTTTACATTAAGTCAGGATCCTTAAATGGGAATGAATACTCTCTTTCTGATAGTTTTCTGGCAGAAGCAAATGAATAACTTTATTTTAGAGGAAAGATCTCAATGTAGAGCTTTATGATTCTCATAAAGATCGCTTAGGGCCGGCCGAGTGGCGCAGTGGTTAAGCGCTGGCTTGGGAAGCCAGCTGCCCCAGTTCGGTCCCACATATGAGGGCCAGTAACACTGCCCTCAGAAAAAAAAAAAAAAAAAGGTCAATTACATATAAACCCATAATTTAAAAAAATCTCTAGACACACATGTAAATGACCATGAGCGAGTGTCAGCTGAAACAACAAAGATCTAGATTCTCAAAGACTTCAGATATGAAATTGGTAGGTATATAATATAAAATATAAAAGCATAGAAAATATGCTTGTACGCTTGTAATGTTTAAGGAAATAACATGGGGCATAAAAATGAGTAAGTTTACAAGAGTTCTTAAAAATCCCTTGAAAGTGTTTGAAAAAAAAAATTAAGTATGAAAGGATTGCAATTAGAATCAGTCACCGATAGAGAAAGAGTTGGTAAATTAAAATGTAGATCTGAACGAACTATTAGGAATGCCATCCAGAGAGACAAGAAGATACACAATATGAAAGAGGAGTTAAGAGACATGGGATGCCTAATAAGAAGTTCTAAGAGACATCTAATAGGAGTCATAAAGAGAAAAGAGAGGGAATGGAGTTGTAATAAGAATTAATAGCTCAGAATTTCCTGAAATTGATAATAGAGCTGAATCTACTGACAAAACGTGCAAAATTTTACCACGCTTTATAAAATAAGAAGATATGTGCATCTAGACATATTATAGTGATTCTGCAATTATTGGAGACACAGAGACAAATCTTAATAGAGCCAGTGAGAAAAGATCACTTGCAAAGGAATGGCAGTTTTACCAACAGCAGACTTTGCGTCCGCAGTAACAGACATCATAAAAGCAGGGAAAAAATCATATATACATATTAGCTATACACCTAGAATTGTGTACCTAGCAACTTATCTTTAAAAAGTCAGGCTATAAAGAGCTTTTAGGATAAACAAAAGTATGTTTATTGTCACATTTATCAACAATTCTTCATTAAAGGAACTTCTAAAATATATGCTTCAGGGAGAATAAAAATGAGCCCAGGAGGGACTGGCTGCCGTGTAAGTATAGAAGGTAAACACATAACTTATTAAACTCATAGATAATTTTTAAATGTATGTTGTCTGTATAAATCTATTTGAAAATAAGATTTAATTTATAGAGTTTCAAAGAGATAGAATTAAAATACTGGGCATTATTGCTTATAAATGATGAGTGGGGTGGGTCAGAGTAAAAATGTTCTAATTTTTTTATATTTTTCAGGATAAGACTTAATTGATACTACATTAAGTTAGCATGCACGGTAAAATTTTCAAGAGTGACCTTTAAATTATAGAAATAGCATGCACAACTTCTAAACTGCAGAAGGGGAAATGTAATAATAAAAAAATTAACTCAGTCAATTACAATAAATAAGAAATAAGAATAAAAAGGGTGGAAATAATCTAAAATTATCATTATTTATAATGAATACAGACTAAATGTACTAATTAAATGACAATTTATCATATTGATTAAAAATAAAATTCACTGATATATTGTTACAAGAGATACAACCAGTTTAAAGATGTTGAAAGGTTGAATTAAAAGCATGAAATAATAATGGCAAATGCTAACCACAAAAGTGGAGGAGCTATATTAATATCACACAAAATAGACTTTAATAAAAACAAACAAACATTATTGTAGAGTAATAAGATTACCTATAAAAATATAACAATTTCAATTTACCAGGAATGTGTAACTCCATGCTTGAGTTGACCTAACAAAGTAGACTCTAAATATGAAAAGGACTAATTTATAGAGTTATGAGGAAAAATTGACAAAATTCCTATTGTAGTGAAAAATTTTATAACTCCCTCAATTATTAAGTCAAGTAGACAATATATTAGTAAAGGTAGAGAAGAATTGAGCTCTATCCTGAGCAAACGTGATTAAATGGACATCTACAGAGCTGACCCTAAAAATAGACAATACATATTACATTGAAATATATATGGGATCTTTATAAATTTTACAACATATTAAGAAATAAAGTGAATCACAATAACTTTTGCCGAGTGGCTCAGGTGGTTAAGCGCTGGCTTGGGAAGCCAGAAGCCCCGGTTCGGGTCCCACATATGAGGGCCAGTGACACTGCCCTCAAAAAAAAAAAAAAAAGAAGAATTGGTATTATATAAATCATTCTCTTACCACAGTGCAATTAAATTAGAGGTCAATAACAAAGATAAATTAAAATCTGCAAAGTTTTGGAAATTAAAAACACACCACTCTTTTAACTTACTCATGAATTAAAACAAACACCATATTACAATGTAATATTCACTTTTAACTGAGTGACATTGATAATATTGTGTATCAAAACTTGTGGAATGCAGTTGAAAACTGACTATGAAGGCCACTTATAACCTAAAGTGATTACATTAAAAAGAATAAAGACTAAAAATTAATAAACTAAGTACAGTAAGTCCAGGACTTACCAACGAGTTCCATTCCAGGAGAACGTTCGTAAGTCGGATTTGTTTGTAAGTCCAACTCGTTTGTAAGTCCAACTCGTTCGTAAGTCTGACAAAGTGAGTCTTATACACGAAGTGAGTCTCTGACATAAATATACTATGTAAAGCCAATGGTTCAATGATTTATGTTGTAAGAATGAGCGACGTCTACCATCTTTTCACCTCGGTCCAATCTCTCAATTATTTTCACTTTTGTGTCCATGGTTATTGCTTTGCGCTTCCTAGCAGTGCCCTCCACATCACCACTGCTTTCCTCTTGCTTCCGGATATCCTGGGCTCTGATTAAGCACTGTACTACTGTCCATTACCGCACTGCACAGTCAGCACACAGCAGCACAGCTGGGACAATGTCCGGCAGACACGTGAGCTACTTCTGCGATTTGTTCGCATCTACGAATGTTCGTAATGCGAGGTTCGTTTGTATCTGGGAAAGTTCGCAACTTGAATGTTCCTAAGTCAGGGACTTATTGTATCCAATTTAATAAGTTAAACTAGGTATTCCCAAACTTTTCAGTCTCAGGACAGTGTAACACTCTTAAAAATTATTAAGGGCCCCGCAGAGTTTTTATTTTTTAAATTTTATTGAGGAACAGTGTGTTTTTCCAGGACCTATGAGCTCCAAATTAAGTAGTTGTTGCAATCTACTTGTGGGGGGCATTTTTCCAGGACCCATCAGCTCCAAAGCAGGTAGTTGTCCTTAATTTAGTTGTGGAGGGTGCAAAGCAGTGGCCCATGTGGGGATCCAACCAGCAAAATTGGTGCTGTGAGCACTGTGCTCTAACCAACTGAGCTAACCGGCTGTCCCCAAAGAGCTTTCATTATTATTCTTTTCTCAGTAATCAAACACATTTATTTAGCCTCTTCAGTGACAAATGCATATCTGATATGTTTATGGTTACCTCAACTGATTAAACTACTCCAAAGAGCTTTAATTTATGAGTTTATAACTGTCAAGGTTTACAGAATTAGAATTAAATTTTTGAGACATTTATTAATTCACTTAAAAATAACAAACTGATAATATATACCATAAATTTTAACAAAACGTATTTTCTCAAACTAAAGAATAGTGGGACGAGTAAAATTATTTTACATTATTGAAAACCTATTTAATGTCTGAACAGAAGAAACCTAGATTCTCAGATCTGCTTTTGCATTCAATCTGTTGTGATCCACTAGTTTGGTTGAAGTATATAAAGAATATCTAGCCTCACACAGACGTGTATCAGGAAAAGGAGTGTATTTCAACAGACTTTTTATATAATTGTGCAAATTTTTCTTTGATATTATGCCAAATCTCCACTGGTGATAATCTTTTAAAGGTTAGTTGCAATGTGGAATCTGAAACCACATCAATGAATCTTTCATGGTCTGTTACGCTAAGATCCACTGGTATGTCTTGGACTTTGAATGAATCTTTTATTCATGCATGATTTTATAATATTATGTATTGATAATCAGGAAAATATTACTACACTGTTCCAAAAATCTTCTGAATGTTGACATATTTTATTACTTTGTATGAAAAAAAAACCTTCTAATTTCACCACTGATTTCATTGGAACAGCCTTTAACTATTGGGAAGCTGTCAAGCTCAGTTATAGATACAATATGAAATTCTGTTTTTTATTTGAAAGTTCAAATTTTAACATTGGTAATAAATATTTTTACCTTCATTTCATTATTTTTTGAGAAAATGTCTGCCAAATCCTAGAAGCTGAGTACCCATAGTTTGTCTAGCTCTGCTTTAAAGTTAAAATGGTGTTCCACAATGAAAATGGCTAGTTGAGCTTGCAACTCCAACCATAACAGAAATGCATTTCCCTGAGAGAATTAGCATACTTTAGAATGCAGCCAAAGTGCTTTATGTATAAACCCCAATTCAACAGACAGAATATTAAAAAGACATATTCAAGAAAAAAAATTTAATAAAATAATTTCTACTGTTACATTAAAGACATTCGTAAGTAAAACTGGCATAAATGATCACTATGGCACAGGTAGCATAGCAGCTCATTGGGGGATGTATGGACCACACAGTAAATGGTACTTAAGACTATTATTATCCCTGTGGACTAAAAATGAGATTGAAGCCTCATCGCAAGTTATTCACACACATACACAAAAAAAATTCCAGATGGATTAAAAAATTAAATTAATGAAGGCAAACTTTAAAACTCTTAGAAGAATTTATAATATAATACAACTTTGTTGCTATGAAAACAAGCTCTGTGGGCTTATTATTGTTTGTAAAAAAGCACCATAACAAAAGTGAAAAGATCAACAGCAAATTAGAAGTTCTATATGCTATTGACTAAATTGTGTCCCTCTCCAAATTCATATCTTGGAGCCCTAACCCCTACTATGATGGTATTTGAAGATGGGGCTTTTCGGAGGTAATCAGAGTTAGATAAGGTCATGAGGGTAGGGCTCTGATGATGAGGTTAGTGCCCTTATATGAAGAGATAGCATCTCTCTCCCTCTCTATCTTTCCCTCACTCTTGCTCTCCCTCTCTCTCCCTGCCACGTGAGGACACAGTGAGAAGGTGGCCTTCTGTAAACCAGAAAGAAAGCTCTCACCAGCAACCAACCATGCTGCTAATCTCAGATTTCTAGCCTCCAAAGCTGTGAGAAATAATTTTCTGTTGTTTAAGCCGGTCTATGGAATTTTGTTTATGACAGCCCACTTGACTCAAACAACATATAACCAACAAACTATTAATATAATGAAAACAAAAAACTTACAAGTCAATCAGGAAAAAGCAAACCAAATTAAAAATGGATAGACTATTTGCACAGACATATCACAAAGAATAAATGCATAAAGCAAATGATATGAAAAAAATGCTCAAGCTCAATAGTAATACAAAGTAAGACCATTATGAGATATAATTCATATTCACTAAACTGACAAAAAATAATAAATGTGGTAATATCAACTTTAGTGAGGATGTAGCAAAATGGACATATTGTACTATCCAGACTTAAAACTGACATAACTATTTTGGAAAACCACATTGTAAAATCAAACATTCCCACACCCGAAGACCTAGAAATCCTTTACCTAGACAAGGTATATCTGGCAGTAGAGGTTTTCATCTATATGTATCGGTAGGCTAATGTATCAAGAAGCTACAGGGTCATTGGGGTTGTTTAGTGGGGCCAAAGCAGCTGCAGTCCTCAAACCGGTCTCAGATCAGTGCAGGGTTTAACAGTGCCATGATGTGAAAAGATGGTGAAGCACCATCCAACTTCTGACATATATGCACCAGGAGATATTTAACAAAAGTTCATAGCAGCTCACTGGAAGGAGGATGATTAAATAAACTGTGGCATAGTCACAGAATGGAATATTATACGGCATTGGAAATGCTCACACAAGTTGTCAAAAATACTTGAGTGACAAAATCAAGTGTGAAAAGGCTGCATCATACCATTACCATTTTTATAGAAGTCATTACAAATCAAAGCATAAAATTATTGTTTAGGGATACACATATGTAATAAAAGAGACAACAAGACAAAGCAGTAGTTAAATATGACATTTAGGCTGCTGATTACCTTTGGTGGAAAGAGGTGGCTAGGGTTGGATGGGATAGCACCTATGGTGTCGGTAATGCTATTTCATGTTTGTAGGTTGATGATGGGTTTAGTTTATTACTATGTGTCATAACTACCTGTGTATTATGAAAAATTGTATTATTTCTAATTTCTCTTAAGTATCATGTATTGGTCAACTCTTAAGTTCTAAATAGTTTCACATGTTGAAAAAGATTACTGGTGGTGTTTTTAGTTTAGTTTAGTTTTGTTTGTTTGTTGTTGTTGTTTTCAGAAGTGCGCAAATGAATTTTTTCATTTGCATTTAGGAGCCAAAGTAAATATATTTTTAATTTTGTGTTTACCAAACATGTCCAGCTGAACCTACATAAGTTAAAAGCATATGTGGTATCATTGAATTGTATTTCATTGTTATAAGAATAGGAAAGATAGAATTCTAATCTATCAGATTGATAATTTCAACATTTCATTGTTGTTTACTAGATGCCCTATCCTTCTCAGCAATATGAAATGTTAGAAGCAGAGGGGCTGCAGACACTTGGTGTGTGCCATAAATGTTGGCTGAGGGGTAGAAAAAAGATCAGACTGAATCTTAGACATCATTAAGTCCACTGGCTTTTGAGCGTTTTTGTTTTTGACTGTAACCCATAGTAAGGAATACATTTTATAATATATCCCACTAAATACACCCACATACACACATAGTACACAGTTGAAACAAGTTACACAAAAGAGTATTTTTCCTTACTACATGCAATTAAATCTGATGGTTTCTATTCTAATCTACTCATCTTCATGTTTTGAAAATTGTTGGTGTTACCTCCTAGGTTAATCTCATGACTCTCAGAAAGGTCATGACACACAGTTTGAAAAGCATTCATCTAGTCCACACCTTATATTTTTTAGTTGAGGCAATTGAGCCTTGAAGGGGACTAGAGAACTTTTTTGAAAAGTAATATATGTTTATGTACCTAGAAAAAATTAACATGACATTAGTTTTAAAGTACGTTAGTCATTGACATCTCCTTATATATTTTATCTTTGTTCCCTCTTAGATGCCCACAGCCCATCATTTGTCTGGTATGTCACTCTGTTTATTATTCCACAGAATAATCCAGTGGAATTTATTCTGAATAAGCCCTGCTGAGCAATAGTTAGTATCTTCTTGTTTGAAAATCAATCTCTTGATGACTTTCCCAAATTTTTTCCAGGTATTTAAGTTAAATCTACATAGCTATTTTTTTTCCTAATGTTGTGATAAAACAACCAGCTACACAAAGCAGTCTCTGGATCTGTGAATTTACACATTTATTTCATTACCTAAGCTAGAATCGAAAAATGCTTTGATGCCCAAACAAAAGTTTATGTTTGCATTCTCTGATGAAGGCCATAACATATTGGCAAAACATCAGTTAAAGGAAAAAAAAAACTTCAGCTCAATTTTTATATATTTTTTTACTTCCCACATGCTTCATCCCAGATCTGTGTCTAGATGGTTAGATTAACAGTTCACCATGCTTTCTAAAGAATATCCAAAATACATTACTTTACTCTTAGCATCTGAAATAATTTTTAGTTTAAATCCATATGTGAATTGAAATAACTCACAGGTGGGTTCCTTTTTTGTTACTGTTCTCATTATCATGATTATTATCAGCAATTATACTGTTATTTTTAATCAAATATAGATTAAATCTATGCCTTCTTACTGCTTATAGGAGTCAAGCGCAAATGTAAAGTTTGTCACACAGAAAGCAGGTTAATGTTCCCTAAAGATCTACATGGCACATGGGGTCCATTAATCCAGGGGACAGCGATGATACTGTTCCTCGACATGCCAGAGTCAGAGGGAATAGCCATTTCCAAAAGACAATGGCCATTCCCAAAAGCTTATGACTTGAAAACCTTTCACAGGTATATGCATTGGCTCCTGAGATAGATATTTTTTGAGGGCAGGTACTGTTTTAGCATTTCTATATCCTATAAAATGACACGATGCTTTCCAATAGTAAATGCTCAATAAAAGTGTATTTGACTTCGCAAGATAAATCTCAGAATATTGCCCTGGCAAAGATCTTGGGAAAAGTGAGGGGAAGTGAGGTCAGATTTCTCCTCCAGGTCTTGTGTTTAGTAACTGTTAGAGCCCAGAACTTGGAGCTCTTTTTTTCCGAAGTTGTGTTACCTCTTAAATTTGAGTTCTTTCCATGTGCTCCAAGGGACTCAGAAAAAGCAAATGAAGTCTTTCCTCTGATCATTATGTTTTGTTAGTTTTAACAATAAGTAAACTTTGAAATGTCTTGATCTGTATGTAGCAAAACATCTTTTTTTTTTTCCTGAGTGATACTACCTAATAGTGTATCTTAATCTTTCATTCTCTCTTCCAATAAATCATTTCCACTATACTTTCTACTTCTACTTCCAACTATATTGTTTCTTTTGTCATATTTATTTCTGTCCCTGGCACATTGATTTTTGAGTTAATGCACATGAAAAACAAGACAACTATTAAGTACTACTATTTGCTCTAATCGAGTAGGGACACACAAGCTGACTAGTATAAAACAAGACTTAACACTGTATACAAGAAAATAAAATGAGGTTTTCAAGATGAGACATACTAATCAGGGAAATTAGAAAGGGGAAAGATCATTTCAAATAAGAATTATAGAGAGAGACTCCAAGATGGACAGAATGCTTTGGCTAAGAGGCTGAGGTATCACAGGTATATGAAATAGGTGTGGCCTGTGTGGTGATCAAGTAGAAAAGTGATCTGAGTAGAGCAGGAAGAATTGATGCAGATGAAGAAGATGATAAACAATAGCAGTGACATTTAGCAGTACTTACAAACATTATTACATTTACATGGGCTGCTGTTGCTGTCTTAGAGGTGAGAGCTTAAATGGGATATGAAATTGCCAAAATCATAGAGCAAGCAAGGGACAGAATTCTCTGATAGATTAAACTCTGGAAACAAAAATTGCCGATGGCTCCGGTCTATTCTAAGAAAGAATTCTTCTGTGGGTTCCTTTCCTTCTCCTCCTTTCCTTCCTCCTCCTCTTTATTATTATTATTAAGTTAAGAATATTAAGTGTTTAAGCATTAACTTGGTCAATAGAATTTGATGGTACGTATAGTGTTCTAGATACATTCCCCAATACCTAGGACCTGTCTCATTTGGGCTGGTTGTCTTTTTCTCAGAGGTTAAGTATTTCTAAGAATTTGTTGGAAGCAGCATTTTTTTTCTGTTTGAGCCCTAAGAACATGGATTCTACTTGTCACTATGCCCAGCAAGACTTGCCAATAAGAGTGGAAGACTATGGAGGCAAAAGACATCCATCCATTAAGCCACACTAAAGGTCCACACTGAATGATGTAAGAAAAACAGTTTCCCTTGCAAATCAAAACAAAACAAAACAAGACAAAGCCCTAGGGATGAAATAATTCCTCAATCAAAATCACTTTGGCTAAAATATGTACCAATACCTAGATTTGTAAAACAGAAATATGATACCAAAAAAGATTAATAAATATTGGCTACTGTTATTAAAACTAAGAGTTTTGTTGTCCAAATGAAGTTTAAAATTGTATTCTGTTAAAACACAAAATGACAGATACTTAAATCTGTCCACCTCCTGCAAGCACTTTCCTGGGCATCTGCTTTGACCTGGTCCTTTTAACTGTACAGTCACCATCCGTACATTCCACCCAGGGCCACTGGCCAGGGGCGATTCCACAGTGATCAATAGGGCAGCAAGCTGTTCACCTGGAAAAAAATGCCCTTTTGTTAGAGTACACGCCTTCTGGACAGTCTGCAGGTTAGGCAGAAAAATAAAACCTGTGAATACCTTGCAATAACTAAATGTTAGAAACAGCCAGAGGAAAAGAAACTTCAGTGGGGAGAGAAATATTGTAGCCTTTGTTTTTGCAAATGTTGAGAAATCTTTTCTTCTCCAAAAATACAGGTCCAGAAAGATCTGTTTGCCACTGTCAAAGTACACACCGCTCTAAATGAAAGTTTCAGGGTATTTGAGAATGGTAGGGCTCCTGAAATGATTATCTGTTTGAGCAGGTGGTGTCCATGAACTGGTCCGGAGGACATATTTCCCTGGTCTTTTAAGTCTGAGGTCAAACATTTCACAGACTCTGCCACACTAAGTGATTAACAAAACTAAGTTGTAGCTGGTAGACAGCTGGGTGCTTATTGCCTTGTAAGCCCTCCTGGTTTAGGCTTGTCTTTGATTATAAGAGCTGACCTTGGTCTCCACAATAGTTGGGAAATCTGTGGGACTGGACAAACTGCAAATAGATTGCTGGAGTTTCCTGTTTTCATTCAGATGTGTACAAATTACCTCAACATGCCCTTTTTTTTTTCAGAAAACACTAAGGTCTGAAAGAAACTCTTGTTATATTGTTGCCACTTAGGTTTCACTGAGCCTGCATTATCTACTCACAGCTTTAATGACTTCCTGCTGAGAGAGGTTCTGTAGCAGTCTTGGCAGCAGGGCTAAGAATAGCATTAAATGCAAGGTTATCTAGGCATTACACTCACTGTAACATGCAATTAACTCTCCTCTTCCATTTTCATTACACAATTATTCATTAATGTCAATTTAATTTTATGCATTGTTCTACATGACCGAAGGCTGATTACGGGCCTTTTCACTCCAATATCCCAAGTTAACTGGTGCCAGCCGCACTCAGGGCTGCCTAATTGCAATTTAGCCCAGACAATTCCTCCCATTTTTGCCCTCCAGTAATGGAACAACAGATCATGGCCAGGTAAAGATTTTAAGGTGGAAATAAAGCCCAAGCTACAAAACACTGAAGTTCAGAAAAGCCTTTCCCTTTTTTTATTTGATGGAATAAAGACTCTCCGGAAAAATTAAATGAAGCAAATTTTTTTCCTTTTTTTTAAAAAAAAATATGATGCTTTTGTGAGCTGTGGTTTAGTAGTTTTAAACTAACTATCCAAGTCATAATGGGCCCTGGGTCTAAGGATCCCACCGGGTTCCATTAGTTTAGCAATATCAATGGAACACAAAGCAGTTACTGTCCACACGTATGAATTCTGAGCGATAATATGGAATCCACCGGAACACTGAATAGTAGTTTCTGCAGATTTCATAGGTTTTCTTGACATGAATGAATAATTATTTGTTGTTGTTGTTCTTCTAGAATATGAGCAGGTTATAGGGTTCTGAAGTTCAGTTTTTTAGAGCAGTAACTGAGTGTTTTTTTGAATGGCATCCCCAGCTGGTAGAAATGAAGGATCTTGCTTCTCTCAAAAGTTTCCAACTGTAGTCTTTCTACTTCGCATCAACTAAGTTCATGAGATCTCCGCCTTAAAATGCTAGGAGTGATATAGACTAAAAGTAACTAAGATTGTCATATCCTTGTGTCGCAGACAATTGTCAAAAAATTTTAAAGAACTATTAAAGAGGAAACTTGGACTGCTTCCCACTTTCTGTTGGTAGTTACTGCTGTTAAATCCAGGGAAAAGTGTGTCTTGGGGATAATGAAATCTATTAAAAGACAGAAAAAAAAAAGTCTGTCCTCTCCCATAGTGGATGACAGATTCATTTCAAAGAAGGATTCCATGCTAACTATCTTGCAAACCCCAGACAGTCAGAACATATGAATAGACATACGCTTTTAAGCCGAGTAAAATGCCCAGGGCAAGGCCAAGAGACTCCTCTTCTAAGGTGACAGTAAAGTAAACCCTGTACAAATAGGCAGTCTAGCCCTTCCCTTCTTGCCACTGTGGGTACAGCTGTGTCAGCATTTCCATTTGAAACCCCCCCTTTTCAGGGGCTTTATAACTTAGTCATAAAAATTAGTTCCAAGCAAAAACTTGGCATGCAAAGTTTCAGCCTTAGAGTGAACTTTTTTTTTTTTCACAAATTGTCAAAGGGGAAGGGAAAAAAAAACCCCAGCCCTTTGGCTATTTTTACTTTTTTTTTTCTTTAAGGCACAAAAATAGAAAACAGAAATGTACTGGTTGTGCACTTTTTTGGAACTCTTACAAAAACATTTATAGGCCATTATGAGGCATGAGTGTTTTTGGAGTACTCTAGGTTTTTTTCGACAGATGATTTTTTTATAAGACTAACATCATCAGTGCCGGTGAGGTGACTTTTCAAAAGTCTTCTCTGTTCTACCCCTTTCTTTACAATCACATGGAACAGCTCTGCCTTATAAACGGGCGTGACGGTTCTGATGCACACTATAGTGAGGCGTTGTGGTCTATTAGCTCAATAATCCCTGCTCTGAAATATCCGTCAATATAAATTTAGCCAATAGACCGCAGAGACTGGGAAGAAGCTTCCACAGTTCGAGGAGCAGTTGCAGTGTGTTCTAACATTCCCAAAATATGTAGGAAAACAATGAGGCCGGCTGTAAGTTTTCAAACTCCTTTGAAAGCAATGGGCCAAGTTCCCACTCCATGTAACTCTAGGGGGAAATTAAAGAACTTTAAATAGCAGCACTCAAAGCTTAATTAACATGATTCAAACAGAGTTGTGCAAGTTTGGTGGTACAAACCGCCAGTGGTAATAGAATCACACTTGCGGCTAACGGTGACTCACCCCATTGTTCAAAACTACAGATGAGGTCCAGGAGCAGCGTGTGATGTTTTCACACCATATGGGCTGGAACAAGGGGGTACAAGCAGCTGACAAGTTAAGGACAGTGGCAGTGAATTAAAAATGAGGCTCCTTCAAACTTTGTGAGCTTGTCATTTTGTCAAAAACATGACGAAAGAGTTTACATCATCATCATTAGTAGTTGTATGACTATTATTTGTATTCAGGTTGCTTGTGTTAGGTTATATGGAGACCGTGACCATTGAACTTATTCCCCATTCTCTTTGATTTTACACTTAATTTATATGTTACTAATAGCCAACTGCTGTCTAAAGCCTTTTTGATTCATGCTCTGTTTGCTTTCCTTCTGTGAGGTTTATGGTCAAGGGACCTAATTTGCTGGCATCATTATAAACTGCATTTTGGACAAAATATGAACTAATAGGGTTGAATTTAGGCCCTGGACTTTACCTCAAAAGTCAAACCATGGCTTTATAATAAAGAGGTATTTAGCGGTGTCATTGGAGCATTTAGCTTCCTGAAGTTCACATATGATTAGAAGTTAAATATCTAAAAATCCATTTATTTGCTTAATAACACTGCCAAATTGAACCCGTCTGTGGTTTCTGCATTATAAAGCCACTAAAGGACTCTTTTGAGGTACTGTGTATGTGATTACTAACTTAATAGATTTCCACCAGCACCACTCAAATCAAATCATCATTCCTCATGGATTGTGCACCTAGTTCAGCAGTACCCTGCATCGGGAGCTGGGGGAACACGCAGTTCTCGTACTTTCCTCAGTGACCATGCTGATCATGGTGTAGCGTAATTATCTGAGTCCAGGTCTGACCGCCACCCCCACTCCCCATTACGTGATGGAATTTGTGCGTATGTGTATCCCATGGTCCAGAGCACAGAGAGAGAGAGTGTGTGCTAGGTTGAGTCCTTCCTACATGCAGTGGTCAACACTGATTGATGTGCCAGGTCCTGTTCTAAGCATGTTTCTTAAAAAAAACAAAAACAAAAACAAGACAAACAAAAAAACCCCAAAACTCCTAAAATCCTCCCAACAACCTTAGAGACAGGGACTGTCTTAGTCCCCATTTTACAGATGAAAAAGCAGGTACACAGAGATATTCAGTCCCTGACCAAGGTTACATACAAGTAAGAGATAGGACTGGGAGTCACATGCAGGCATCTGTCAACAAAGTCTGGCCTTTGAGCCCATCTTCTTCTGCCCCTCTCAATGTGTACTGAATGACACTAAAATAGACTGCCTCTTCTCAAGGAAATGATAATCTGGTTGAGCTGATGAGCTCCACAGTCCTCCTAACACACCTGGGTAATGAAGGACTGACTGCATATGATTACGAACTAAAGGTGTGACACAGAGAGGAGGTGCTGTGAGCATCTAAGATAGTAGTTAGCAATATATGTTAACATGCTCGCCAGGGAAGGCTTCATGGAGAAGGTGTGACTGCCTTTGAGATTTGAGGATATAAAGGCCTTAGACAGGAGGTAAGGAGGTGAGGGTTATTTCTGTTCTAGGGAGAAAAAAGAAGGGAGACCAGAGTTCATTCTGCAGGACAGGCAAACCTGGGTAAGGAATTTGAAAGGTTGTGTAGATATGTGGGGGCCTTGAAAGCCAGGGTGAGATATATAAATACAACTCAAAGGAAAAAACAAAACAAAACATGGTAATTCAGTTATGCATATGGCTTAGAAAATCATCTTCTTTGAGTGTGTTCAACAACCTAGGAAATGGAATGTGTTCATAGGAAAAAAAATCCTTGGCTTTTTTAGCATGTTCCCATGCTACAGCAGGGTAAAACTTACCTCTCCCATTGCAACCTAACAGCTGGTCCCATGTCCTTCCTGGGCATTCTGGAGTGAGAGTCTGCTGCAGTCTGAAGTCAGCAAAGTCAGATCAGGAGGACATGAGTGGCAATTCATCTATATTGAGCAAGGCCTGGCACCTAAATTTACCTGCCTGAAAGTCCTGGATACTGGTGACTACATCAACACATGCATTTCTTGGTTGAAGAATTCAGCCTATCATGTTAAGATCCAGAGAATCCAGCTAAGTCCAGTGATCTCCACCACCACCAAAAATAAAAGTGTTTAGCCATTTTCAGCATCTTTCCTAAAATCTGGTTCAAAAAGTATATGTCTTCTGAAAATCCCAAATTGATATCCTGCTAAGGACAAGATAGCACATCATAAAACAGGCATCAGGACTCAACTGGGTGAGTACCACACTCTTGGAAAAAGATATTCACATTTGGATTTCCACATGAGATACTACTCATATTTGGCTGGATATTCTCTGCTAAATCGGGGCCCACAAGACTGTAGATTCTCAAAAGGAGATCTCTGGAGGAGCAGGGGGGAGACTACAGGTGATGCCAGCCAAGGACATATACATTCTCGTGGGCCAGATTGGAGAGCCTTGATATTTTAGGGAGAAGGTGTCTCACTGTAGTGTTTATATTTTTATTTTTTATTTTTTTAGACAGTATTTTTCAAGAAAGCATTATAGCAAAAACATTTTCACAAGTTAGAAAATTTTTCATGTGCCTTAAAAAATGATAGACTTCAAGAGTAGAAGGTACCACCCTTCCTCCCGAGAGGTCATCCCTCTCATTCAAAAAATGAGGAACCCTTAATCCCAGAGAGGGCGAGTAGTTTGCCAACACTGAAAACAGGCTTTCCACTGACCTTCTGACTTGCACTCCTGCGTTTTCTTCACCAGCTCACTGTGCTCTTTCCTGATTTATCTCTGAGGCCACTCAGATGATTAAGGCTAATGAGAGCGAGTTCTTGTCGGTATGGATAATTAGCAGAGAGGCACCAGTTTTGAGTCAAAAATCCTAGGCTTAAGTCCAAATTTTCAGTCCCTGAAAGACCTAGAGTAAACCTTTTAACTCTCTGATCCTCAATTTCGCCATCTGCAAAATGTGTATAATAGTAATAGTACTTAGTGCCCTGGGCTGTTAGAGCATCAAAAAAGATATTGTACAGGAACTTGTTGAAAGGACCATAAGGTACTCTGCAAATGTAGTTGTAAAAAAGAATGAAAATATGATTTTAAAATGTGATAATATTTGTATTGACATAGTTTATATCTATGTATTATTTCTCTTCTTCCACTCCCCTGAAAATAAAAAAAGCAAGCAAGAAATTAGTTTTAGAAAAGACTGCATTACTGCCGATTTTTTATTCTAAATTGAGTGCTCTTGGAAGGTTATAAGACACAAGACCCACACATTCTAAATCATTGCTGCTGGAGTACATAAGCATGGTAACAGGGGTTGTTTCAGGGTTGTGGGGAAGTGGGAAACCGTTTTTTAAAAAAAATTCCCTTTATTTTCTCAATTATTGATAATAAAAATGTATTAGTTTTATAATTAAGCAAAAAGCATTTAAAAATAAATCTTGCAATACATTTGTAAAGGTCTCCTTTTGATAGCTATAATAATTGCTTCCATTTATCCATTACTTACTATGTGGCATATACTTTACATATATTGCTTTATTAAATTAAAAAAAAACCCTGCCTGCATGATAAGTATTATTGTTCCAATTATAGATGATAACCTGAAGCTCAGTGAGATTAAAGCACTTGCTGAAGACTGCACAGCAAAATCCATGAGTCTGTCTGCTCCCTAAATCCACATTCTCGTTGCTGCACTGCCAGATTGAGATTAGGACTTGGAGGTCTTGAACCTTTCTGATCTCTTTAAATACCATGGTTTTAGCAGATTGCTGAACCTGAACTTGCCATAGTGGATGGAGGCCTATCTTCTCTTGGGTCAGAACAACTGGGTTCCAGTTCAGACTCTACAAATTGACCTCACACTGGAGCCTTCACCTCTCTGGAGCCTGTATTTTATTCATCATTAAATTATGGGCTTGGATTAAATAAATGGCTTTCAAACTCATTCTACCTGCAGACCTAGCCCATCTTTTCCTTTTCAAATGAAATTTTAGTTGCCTGGCCCAGGTATTAGGGTCTCGTTGGCCTTTAAGATCTAGAAAAGCTGACCCTGTGGAAATACATTTCTCAGGGCCTCATCCTGTGTGTGGACTTTGCTGCCACTGGGGAGGGACCATGCTTTCCTGTTCTGCACGTCATTGACTCAAGCATAAAATCTAGCTCATTCCCTTCATTTCCATTGAAAGCAACAGCAACAACTGTCTTGTGAGTCTGTGTATGTGCAGAATAATTTACTAATTTTTTAGGGAAAATGAAGGAATTTACCAACAAATAGCTTGTATTTCCCATTAGATATTCATGCATGAAACTTTGTCCTTTTTTAAAATTTGGGCTCCAGCCTCTGGTTTAGTTTTGTCTTCTCCCTTCACTCCGTCTCTCTACTTTCCCTCTTCACATGCAGAGGTTAGTCCTCTCTTTGTGGCCTTCCAGACTCCACTTTCCACAGGCTCACCTACTCTCCCAAGAGGCAGACCCTGTTCTTTCCCTAAAATATCCACCTTGAGGAATTTGTGTGCCAGGTGTTGAGTATTGGGTTGTCGGAAAGGTCATGACGTATTTTTTTCCGTTTTTCGTTGCAAAAATGTGTCATGACTTTTCCGACAACCCAATATATGTTTCTAAACAATGCTTCATTTGGCACTTCTGTATACAAATGATGAAGAGTGATGCTTTCTGTTTAAAGCTGTGGAGGCAGGCCAAGTGTCTCCCTTTCTGAGGCACTTGAGTACTCAGAGAAGCACAGCTGGAAAACCATTGGACTAGATCATCTTTAAGGTGAGGTCATCTATAAACTATCCCCTTTCGGCTTATTTCCAAAGACAGTGGACCACTTTCTCCTTTGAAACTCCACTTCACTGCAAGTGGAGTTCAGGCAGAACATCTATAACACGTGATTGCATTTCTCTGTGTGAGTATCTGTTCACCAAATAGACTGTTAAAGGAGAGGAGTGGGCATATTATTCTTTATCTCTGTATATCAGCTACTTGCTGAACAGGTCATACTAACTGCTTGTGGATGACAGTACGTGACTGTGTGTGACTGCTTGATAACAGATTACACACTAGAAAGAAGTGAGCTGAAAGGGACCATATAAACAAGAAAGCAAGAGAACCCCCTGTATTGTGCTTGGAGGGAAAACCTGTAATGACATCTTGCTCTCTGCCTTCCTCCTCTGTACGTGTGATATCTGGAGCATGAATAGTGTTCTTTGTGGTGATGGGAAGAAGTTTTGCTTGAAAGCTTCATTTGTCAACTTTTTGTTATCATCCCAGGTGGCCATTTTATTTAGATCATTTTGTGAAAGACCATGTTTGGATTAGTGTTGGGCATAAGTAAATGGCAGTTCTTTATCTGTTCTGAAATGCTCCAATGGCTCACTGAGGTATCAGTGCAGCTGTTGTAGGATGTGTAATGGCATTAGGCACTGAGTTGAAGAGGAATCTGGTGCCAGACATTTCTGGCAGCAGCTGTAGTTGTAGCAAAGCTCCCGGTGAGGAAGCTAACATTAGCAGCAGCAGCGCAAGGGCATGGCCGGCCAGTCGGCGACTTGCTGGAGTAGAATCCTGGATTTCAACGCTGGAAAAGAGGGAAGGAAACTATACTCTGTTAAGTCACAATAACTAATGATCGTTCTTGAAATTCCTTCTCAATAACTGGGAATGAAGTCTTCATAACCCAAAGTGATTTTATCTGTAAATTGCATATTTTATGTAGCTCCACCCATTTTTTTCTCCCCCCCTCCTTCCTTCCTTTTTCTTTCTGATCAGAAAAAAGAACTTATTAGGATACCTTGCCTTTACTGGCTTCTGGGGCACTAATGTCCTTTAGCTCTCATCTTTTGGGAATGTTTTGGTGTGGGGGGGATTTGGTTCCTATATGTCCATCACCATCCTAATTTTTTTCATAATGGAATGACAGATAAGGAGAATTGTTATGATTGTATCTCAGGGCAAGTTACCAAGCTCTCTCTAAGAATCAGTAGGAAACCTTTACATTTTCCAATCACACGCACATGCCCTCTCTTTCCTTTTCCATTCTCCCTGGACATAAACACATATACAGAAAAAGAAGGTTACTAACTCAGAGCATGTGCGAAGCACTGGAGAAGCATGGGTAGTCTCTCTGGATGGCCATGCCAAAGGAAACTTTATAATTAAATAATAGACTAAAGTTGGCTATAAGTCAAGGGTTGATATATACAGAAATGTAGAGATGTGGATGCATATGGAATAGCCAATAGTGCTTACCCATTACAGGTCAGAGCTTCCTCTAATTATTCATACTGCTAAGCATTTTAACAAAGCTACATGCCACATATACATTTGTGAAACTCCAATGTGCAAGTTTATGACCATTAGATATAGTTCCCATGTAACATGGAGCAAGGAGCAAAACCAACTTCTCTGTGAAAGAAGTACCATTACAAAGGATATTGATCAGACATTCTGTTATACATTTATTCATTTCGTTCATCCATAGGCATTTCTTAAGCACCCTCATTGGGGTTGTAGAGTCTCCATAAATAATACTACCCTCCCCTGACTCATGTTTAGAAACATTTCAAAGATAGATGCACATTCAGAGATATGTACATCAAAATATCAACTCTATTACCGATAAGGCTGATGGGAGAAGTGGCCATATAGTCTTGCTAACATAATCACCACTCTCTGAGTTAAATTCTTTGCCCAATTTGCTCACTAAGCTTTCAGCACAGTGGGGAGAGAATGTAGATTCCTGAAAGCTGGCTGTCTCCTTACCAAGCAATCCGTGATTATCTGCCAAACTTACTGTATTAGATAAAACCAACAAGACCCCCCCCCACACACACACACACGCAGAGATATGCACATACATATATAAAGAGATTTATTACAAGAAATTGGCTCACATCGTTGTGGAAGCTGATAAGTCCCAAGATTTACAGTTGACAAGATGGAGATCCAGGAAAGCCACAGCGTAGTTCCAGTAGACAGCCAGCAGGCCTGAGACTTAGAATGCCAATGTTTTAGTATGAGACCGAAGGCCGGCAAAGACCAAAGTCCCAGGTCAACAGTCAGGAGGAGTTCTTTTTTACTTAGTTTTGTTTTTTGGTTCTATTCAGTTCTTCAGTTGACTGCATGCAGCCCACCCACGTTAGGGAGAGCAATGCGTTTTACTTAGTCTAAAGATTCAAATGTTGATCTCATTTGGAAACACTCTCACAGACTACCCATAAAATAATGTTTGACCAAATATCTGGACACCCCATGGTTCAGCCAAGTTGATACATAAATTTACCAATCACACTCACCAACTAGAGCAGTTACCCCCTCTTCTTCCAGGGAGGCCTGGGATAGGAAAAGCAGGGAGCCAGACAGATGCCTGAGTGCTGCACTCATGGACATTTCTCCCATGGGAAGGAACCTAAGGTATGAAGAAATAAGGGTTCTTCCCAATAGCAGGCAGAATGTTAGACAGCGGCAATTCAAAAATGAATATAAAAGAGTTCTCTATCCATCATCATATATTTGATCCCCTTTACCCTCATCTACCATCTCCCTCACCCCTTACCCTTTGGTAACCAGTAAACTATTGTCTGTGTCTATGAGTTTTGTTTCCTCATTTGTTTTTCTTTTTCTTTTGTTGTTTTCAGTTTCATATACCACATATCAGTGAAATCATATGGTTCTCTACTTTTTTTGTCTGATTTATTTCGCTTAGCATTCTTATCTCAAGATCCATCCATGTTGTTGCAAATGGCACTATTTCAAACTTTAATTAAAAAGTAAAAAAGAGTTCTCAATATCAAAAACTGCATAAGCAGAATAGAGGCCTTCAAATATTTGTTTTAATACAATGTATTAAAAGCTAATGGAGACAAAGATAACACAGAAGGGCTAGTAAAGCTTACAGTGCTGAGTAACTAATTTGCCTAGTGTGAGAAGCTAACATTTCGTACAAGGTATTTGACTCAGTAAGCACATTTCGTCTTCCACATACTATGTTCCAGCTGGATTTTACACATATCCATGAACATGCATGGGTCATGGGCAGTGTAAATCCTTCTACAAGAGCACCAGATGCAGTGACCAAGAAGGGATTAAAGGAATTACCCAAATGGTGGCCTCTCAAAGGGGCAAAGGTACCAGTATGTTGGCATGTGGGACAGTAATGGAAAACCTTCTGGTGTCACTACCACTATACCCTAATTATTACTCAGTGAGCTCTGGGTTCCTCAGACTCTGTTTTGTTGTTTTAGCTTGGGAATGATCTGAATCTTTCTATTGCTCTTCCTGTTGGTCTGCTGCCAGAAGGATACCAAGGGGAATAGCTGACAATGAAATGCCAACTACTTGACCTAGTAAATCTGAGCCATAGTAGTCTCATGGAAAGAGTCTAGGATTTGAGGTCGGGGAACCTGGATTCAAGTTCTGGCTCCATTCTTTACTGGCTCTGTGACCTTGTGCATGTTTTCAAACCTCTCTGAGAGTCTATAAAATGAAGATGTTAATACAAATAATAATATTTTATAAACTTACACTGAGGAGGAAATTAGAGAATGCATGTTATAACACTCTGAAAAATACAGTGTTACACAACATCAATTATTGTCTAATGATACATTTGGTGAGTTGCAAGTTAAAGCCAATGTCTGAAACATTACACAATTCGTTTTTTTCTTTTTCTTTTTTTTTGAGGTCAGTGTCACTGGCCCTCATATGTGGGACCCGAACCGGGGCCGCCGGCTTCCCAAACCAGCTCTCAACCACCGCGCCACTCGGCTGGCCCGACATTACACAGTTCTTTAGCTTTTCCCTTTCTCTGCTGTCTTACTTCTTCCTCAGATACTGAATCCTGTCCTTTCATTATATGCTCATATCCATCCCACGAGAGAAATCCATATGAAATGGTGACCATGGTAGTAAAGAACTACATTTACATGAAGACTCTCTGCCCAACACGTTTTTACTGGCCGATTCATAAGATGCTGTTGAACCAAGTAGACTCAGTGTGTTGAGTTCAGGGCTGTGTCTCAGCCAGGGTGATGCTGCTCACTGAGTCAGGCCTCTGCAAAGAACGCATCCACACCAGGCCAGTTCTGGGTTTCTGTTTCCATTATGGGTTTTTTAAAAAAATGCCCAAGTGATATAAGAAAAAATTAAGAACAAGCAATATCTCACTTAAGTGAAAATAGACTTTCAGAAAACTTAAGCACCTAGGTTATGGATTGAGTACCCAGAACTAAAGCATCCCTTTTTAAGCCTACCTCCATCTTTCCCTCCAAATCAAAACCATATCATAATTCCCCTGATTATAAAGGAGGAGAACGAAAAACTTAAAAATCAAACAAATTGATAAAAAGAATTATAAAAGTTCAACAGAATGAGGGCATTTCAAACAGAGGCATTCACACCTCACATACAAGTATCTAAAAATTGCAGGGTTATAAACTGAAGGATATTTCAGGGGTCTTCCAGTTAATACATTATCAAATTATTATGTTGTACACCTCAAACTAATACAATTTCATATGTCACTTATATATGAATAGAACTGGGGGGATGTAAACAAAATTACAGTTCCATTTATTATAACTAACGTGTGTTGAGTACTTCATGTGTATCAGCTTTGGGGACACAAAGAAAAAAAGACATGGGACCCACTTTCAAGGGGAAACACACACACACACACACATCTTATAATATAATGGAGTTGTGTCATACTTATAGCAGTAATGATGTATAAAGGGTTTGGAGGGCACTGAGAGGACAATGCTCAGATATGTCAGAGATTTCAGAAGTCACCAAAAGGTCACAAGGAAGATGGAACTTGATCAGATTCTTAAGGGTAAGAGTGCACAACCACTGAAAAAGTGACAGAAGGATCTCAGGAAAGGCAAGACATGAGCAAAATGAAGAAGTGACAAACACCAAGAAAAATCGGATAATGACCAGCAATTAATTCACCTGATGGGGGTTGAAGGGGGGAAGATGAGCGGGGTGGGGTGTTCATGCTGAGGTTGAGAACGGAGGCTCCACTTTTAAACTCTGGGGAGTTTAAAGAGCAACATTAAATAGAAATTAAGAACGTTAACATCTGGGTTCAAATTCTGGCTCTGCCACCTATGAGTTAATATTTGGACTTTTCTGAGACTTATTTTTTTCAACAGAAAAATGATGATGAAAATAATGCCACTGTTATACAAGTATGGTTCTTGAAGGAATGACTGAAAAATGTGTGTAGAGTATCTAAAAAGCACACAAACATATTTGTTCCTTGTCTTCTCTCAGTTGATAGATAAGAGCCTGAACAAAGGGAATCATGGTGAAATGAAAAGGATGCTATGAAAACATAGGCATAGAATGACTACGATTTGATTGGATGAGGAAGACTTCAAAATTGATGACGCTTGGGAGAAAAGGGAAAATGAAGCTGTTAACTGTGGTTCACAGGAGGAGAGAGATTAATTACTTGGTTTTGGATAAATTGAACCTGAGGAGTCTCTGGAACATTTGGGTTGAAATGTCCTACTGATATCCAAATACATATATGAGGAGAGCACTTAGGGACAGAGACAGAGTTTCCAGCACTATCATCTTATAGAGTATAGTTGAATCCATAGGAGTGACTGGGATTTTTCAAAGAGACCACATAGCATAAGAACAGAACCAGGCCCAGGATGGCCAAGGATGGTACAAGAAGGAAAGAAGTAATGGAAGAAAAGCCAGCTAAGGAGAGTGAGGAGGGATATCCAGAGGGGCACACATAATAAAATGAGCAAGTAGTATCATGAGCATAGGGAAAGAATATTTTAAGAAAGAAGAGATTATTATGGAAATATTAAGTAGAATGAGAATGAAGAAGAAAGCCCTTGGTATTTGTAATTTGAAGTCTACCAGTGACCTTTAGGAGAACAGTTTAATGAGAAAACTAACCTTAAGTAGTCTGACTTACAAAAATCAGCACCACCCTTTTATCTGTACCTTCCTAACTCAAAGTGATGACTCCAATCCATCAAGGAAGCATCAAATTATGTGCAAAACAAAGAAGGCATATTTGCACTTAGGATGAAGTATTTCAAGAAAATATGCTGTAAATTAAATCTGATTATCTTGTAGTGAGAATGTCATAGAGGAGGATTATGCTCTTAACACAGAGCCTGTGTCCTACATTTTATAGGCATGAAAACAAACTCCATATTGAATGAATTAATTATAAATGATAACCATGTATAATATAAAGCCTCTTCAAGTATACATAATTAATAAACAGGGTAATATGAAAACCAATTGTATAAATTATATTTAAAAATGAGTGAATAGCATAAATATTGAAGTTATTATTTCCTGACATTCTTCCTTATTGGCAAGTGATGGGAATTTGGGCATCAGAGAATCAGAAGGAATCCTTTGAAAAAGTTTTCACAGACATCTCTGAGAAAGCCTTGGAGCCTATTGGAGCTGCTTGATGCTTTTATGAGGAGTTGATGGATTATGTTTTTGCTCTCTTCTGTTTCTTATAATAGTTTCCATAGTGTTGGAGGCCAAGATGTTGACTTTTCAGCTACCATCAAAAATAAAGTTATTTGGCTTTGCTAACCTGCCATCTCACCAGGATTAGCACCCTTCACTTACACCCTGAGATTATTCAAGAAATATGGACTTTGAATCATATATAAACCACATTTTAAAATGTTGATTTTCTCACCTTGCTACTCTACATAGTGTCAATAAAGGCTGAAAGCTTTTACTTAAATGTTAGAAAACTGTATCAAAATTAAGTTTGACCCAGATCTATAACAAATTTTAGTGAATCTGAACAATTATCAGAGGTTTGACCCTTTCAATAGAAACTTTAAAGAGGTTGTGTCCTATGTGATTATAAAGAAATGAGATTGATGTTTTAATAAGTCTCAATACTTATTTAGAAATTTCTCAAAAATATTTATTTGTGTTGTACTTTGAAGTTTATGAAACACTTCCTATATATTAATTCACTGTAGTCTTAAAGTGCTCTCTTATATATAACAGCAAGGCTATTATTATTATTATTTTTAAAGATTTTATTGGGGAATTGGCGGAGGGGAACAGTGTTGGGGAATCGGGGAAGGGAAACAGACAAGTTGCTGTCTTTTTGTTCTTCAGTTTAGTTGCGGAGGATGTTGCTTCACTGTTGGTATCGTCATTGCGCTCTTCCCGGATGAGGCAGATCGGTCGCTGGCCTCTGGATGTCGCTCACCGCGGCTATTGGCAGCTCACTCTTGGCTGCCAGTCGCTCACGCTGGCTGCGGGCCACTCACTGTAGCCCATGGCAGCCCACTGCAGCAGGGGCTGCAGCCCACACCATCACTGGGGGCTCGTACAGCCCAGCTCCAGGTGGAGCTGTTGTTAGCTGTAGATGGCAGTGTCACTGGCCCTCATGTGGGATCCGAACCGGGGCCGCTGGCATCCCAAAACCAGCGCTTAACCAATGCGCCACTCAGCCGGCCCCAAGACTATTATTATTTTTAATTGTTACTGCTAAAAATTGAGGAGGATCAATGAAATTAAATGTCTTTTCCTCAGCATCAGACACAGTTAATGATGAACAGAATGAAGGGGCAGCACCCAGGTCCTCTAACTTCTCGGCCAACGTTCTTCTCAAGAAGCTGTTCTCTCCTAACAAGCAGTCCCAATATCTCTTGGGTTGTGCACTTATTTAAATATGGGTGTCATTGCTCAAAATATTTTTCAAAAATATTTGTTTTTAGGTATCTTTTCTCACCCACACCAGAAGCTGGTATCAACATTAACCACCATCTCTCACTACTTAGAGCTTCACTGTGTTCCTCTCAGACCCTGAAAGGTCAGTGCTGCTGCTGTCTGTTGCAGAGAGTTGGGAGAGGTCTGTGCATGCATGAGGTGAGCCAAAGGGCCAAACTAAGACTAAAGGTCAGGGAACTCTTATGAAGCCTCTTAGGCTGCTGCCAGAATCATTGGGGGCCACTTGTTTGTCACTGTCTTTCTCTCTCTGCTAATAGCTGATCACGTGGGTACAGCAAGCTAGCGCCATTATTAAGAACTGCTGCACATCAAATTGCTAGAAGTCAAGCATTACCCATCCCTTCCTTATGAAAGCAGAGCAGTACACTACAAATATTTCCATTAAAATGACTATAATTTTATTTCCACATTTTGGCTTTTATAAAAGCATGTTTTATTTCTTTGAAAATTTTACTTCTGTGAAATCTCTCATTCCTTTATAATATTAATAAAGAGTTTGGAGGCCAACCTAAAATTACATCCAGACCATGAAGGGATGTCATTTATATTGATGATAAACAGAAAAAGAAGGAGAAGAATGTTTATGACAAACTTGAGTGAATCACCAAGTGAGAGAGTATAATTTCCTTCTGGATATCTGCATAAACAATATATTATCTTTTCCAAAGGGAAATGATGCTACTAAACTTCTTCCATCTTTACAAAGTAGTTCATGTTTTTTGAGTAATTCTTTTCTGGTTTACATGATAAATTTTCCCTCTTCAGGCATCTACATTCTCCTTGCCAAGGTTATGCATTTTCAAAATGGGTGACCAAGAGGCGTATGTTAGGATACTCGCTAGAGATTAAAAGTGAGATTTTTCTTTGTAAAAGTCTTTAAGTGTTTGTATTTAGATTATTTCAAAGAAGTTAAAGGTGAGTGAGCGTGTCTGTTTGTGTGTAAATATATTAGGAAACCAACTTCTCAAAAGTGCTGAAGGAACCTCTTTTTCAAGATGTGTGTGTGTGTGTGTGTGTGTCTGTGTGTGTGTGTGTCTGCGTGTGTGTGTGTGTGTGTGTGTGTGTGTGTGTATTGGAAGGAAGGAAGAAACTGGGTATACTAAGGAGTTATTTTTGGAAGGTGTAACAGAGACTGCACAATATTCAAGAGAGAAAAATAGTGATGGTAGTAGTGGTGGTAGTAGTGATGGCAACAGGGAAAGGATGAGTCAATCAGGTAATCAATATGAGATTCTCCTGGCTCTACCATCCACGATCTGATT